>CAIGRE010096098.1:0-10020 GCA_903798275.1 Fraxinus angustifolia subsp. syriaca | reverse complement strand
TTTGCTTTTCAACGTTTTCTCCTTTATCTCGGTGCAATTTAGCTCATATATCATCAATGTTTCGTAGAGCTCTTCCAATGGATATATGTTGATATCTATGGTGTTTTCTATCAACATTCTCAATGGACTCCATTCTTCCGAGGGTGACCTAAGAACTTTACTCACAAGTTCACCGTTAGTGAATTTTCGAATAAAGCCTTTGAGACCATTAATGATATCAATAAAACGGGTGATCATATCAACAATCGATTCATTTTCTTTCATAAAGAATTTTCAAAATGTTTAACTAAAAATTTAGCTTAATTTCTTTCACTTTGTTGGTTTCGACATGAGTAATTTCTAAAGCATGCCAAATATCATAAGTGGAATCACATGTACTAATACGATTAAATTCATTTCTATCTAAAGCATAATAAAATATGTTTTTTACACTTGCATTGAAAGACAATTTTATTTTATCCTCTTCATTATATTCTTCTCTAGGTTTAGAAAATTATTCGATCTGGTTTACCATCCAATTTAATATTCTTTTTACGCACATGGGGACCAAATTCAAATTCTTCCAAATATTATAATCTATTGATTGAATAAATATTGTCATTCTAGCTTTTCAATAGTTATAATAAGCACCATCAAAAAAAGGAGGAAGATTTGCAGAATGTCCCTCAAAATTTTGAAAAATATGGTTAGCCATTATTCAAGATTGTGAAATCTTTAAAATTGAGTACTTTGTTGTGATACCAATTGATAGCCCAAGAGTAATTAACCAAGAGGGGGGTGAATTAGTTTTTAATTTTTTTTCGAAGAATTAATCTAAATTTAAGCAAGTAAAGATTAAATAATTCAGCATTTGCTTAGGTATCATCAAAAGGAAAGAAATTATAATTTTCATATAAAATTGAATTTTTCATGTAAAGATCGAAGAATTTTTTCGCTCACTTGAAGATCATCCATTTCTTCTCCATATCTTTCATTTTATTCACAACCAATAAAACTCGTGAAGTGTAATATGAAATTGATTCTGATTCCTTTATGGAAAGCCTTTCATATTCTCCTCTCAAAGTTACCTTTGTAGGTGTTTTCAAGAATCTCCTATGCTTTCCTTTCATTAGTAGCATTTGAAATATTTTGAAGAATTGTATCGTTAAGTGTTTGACGAATCACACTAATAGCCTTTTGATCTTTCCTCTTAGTTGCTTGGTGCAAGTCTACTTGGACCTGAGACAAGCCTTCCTCATTTTGAAGTTCAAAATGTCTGTCTATCAAGTCCCATATATCATGACTTCGAAGATACGCTTTAATACAAATACACCATGTACTATAATTGTCATTGGAGAGTCGAGTAACTGGAAGAGACTTATTGTTTGCCTCTCTTCTTCTCACACTTCTATAACCTCGTTTTGCTACCTCTTTTATTGGGAACATGGAGATGGAAACACTTTAAGAGATGAAAGGGTAAATTCAAGAGAACAATCAACTTTTTATTCCTTGAACTTGAATTGACTTACTTTAAAATGCTAGAATCACAATCCTTTTATAGGCTTTACAAAGCATGTACCTAATCTAGTACATATATCCACCATTATTACATTTTTCCTCCAAAAATGATTCATGAATATATCAAACACATGAATCAACTGGTACATGAATCTATGATACATGTATTCATTAATTAGAATACATGTATCTCAACAATACATTAATGTTGCAAATCATATTACATGAACCTATTTAATTATAATCAAGTTTATATTTCTAATATCACTATGCTTAGCAGAAGCCCTCCCTTTAGAACACGCGCTACAAAAGAGTCACCATTCTATAGTAGGTTCCATGATTTTTTAGCCACAAGATCTATGGCCCTAACTTGTAGAAATATCGATGCATTATCAAGGGATCATGTTATGCACACCTTGTCTACATGCCTTCTAGTTTGGGTGCAAATGTGTCTTAGTTTATATACAATGTTGCATTTATGGGTCTATTACTCAAAACTATGGAAGCATAATAATATGAGAGAAAAATAAACTACCAAAAAGACTACCATCATCCACATGACTATTATTCTTTAACGATTGAGTCAAGTAGCTAACAATCAGCGAAACACCCATTTAAGAAACTAATTCTACCCACTTAGTGAAATAGTTGATGGCGAGTAGCAAAAAAATTCTTTACATTTTGGCCACAGGCAATGGCCCCAATGAATTAATTAATCAATGGAAGAATTGACACTTTAGAAATTGTAGACCATGTCTTAGCAAGTGTGTGAATCAAAATTTCTTGATGTTGATATGCATCACATCTTTTTGAAAACTCTTATCATTTCCTTCTTAGTTGGCTAGTAATATCCCTTATATAAGGCGTTAAATACCAGCTTACAGTCTCTGTTCGCTGAGAAGTGCAAACCGCAAATGCAAGGTCGCGTTCAAGTAATAAAATAGACTTTTCGAGTTCAGATTGTCGATCCTCGAGGAATGTTTACTTTCGATTATGCAACTTTAATTAATTTAATTCTAGCAATGAAAAGAAATACACAATAAAGATTTTAATTTTAGAAAATAAGTAAGAATCTACAAGATGAGAAAATATAAGAACTTGGAAAATTTCGACGAAAAATGTGGTTATGATTCATGGTTTCGCTTAACCATTGCCAAATTTATTTACTTGTTTACAACGTTAGACCCGATTCTCCAATTTTAGTTAATTACATCTCTCTCACAAAATTAACCTTAATTGATTGGTTAAAATTACTATATTTCTATGTCGATTAAAACCAAACAACCGCATTAAAACTTTGTGAAAATAACTCAATAAGTCACCTAAGGTTAGGGACAGATCTCCATCTCCTACACAAGCATAGGGTTTCTACTATTTGATCTAAAATGTATAATCTTCTTTTGAATGATGTACAAATTACTAAACACAATCATTAATTGGCCATATAAATGAAAATGCAAGAAATACAATAGTAGTTACATATGAAAATAAGTATTTTAACATTAAAAAGCAAATATTAAAGTTAATTAAAGGCGGACTAACTTCAATCATAAATCCTAACAAAAATACTTAGCCCATGTTATATAAATGATGAAAAGGAGAATATTTATAACAATACATTACAAATATAAAAAAATAATTGGGAAATTATAAAATTATAGATAGAATCATTTTTTTAAGAATGGTCTTGACTTTCCCAAATATTTCTCCACTTTTTTTTTTTTTTGATGTATTCTTCTTGTGTTCTTATTTTCCCCCAAACATTTTTTTTTGTTAAAGGAGGGCGATATCTCCGAGACTTTACTAATATGTCATCACTTGTAAATGAGGAATACCATGGTTATATGAGAAAATAATGATGAAATACTACTTCTTTTACAATGAAAATAAATTATAATGGACAAAAAGAAGAATAAAAAATAAAATAAAAAATCATGTTTTAATACTAGGCAGTCCAGGTCTATCAATATGTACAGTGTCCTAACATGTCATGGTAGGTTATCTATTCTATATATCTGATATCATCGATGATCCCAACATTCAGCATCTGCATCCTGATTTCCCTCTTTGTATATGTGGGAAATTGTATCTCTATAGGATGATATGATGTCTGCGATATGTCTAAGTATGCTCTGAATAGTCCATGGTCCTCATCTAGTGATGTGGTGTGTAGCTATTACAGAATCTGACTGAATCCAAATGTATGGAAGACCGAGTCTTCTAGCTAGTAAAATTCCATCTAGAATAGCCTTGAATTTTGCCTCTAATATCATGCACGGTCATTACGATGTTGAGAAAGCCCTAATACATTGACCTGCATGATCTCTGATAATGTTTCTCTCATTCGCAAAACCATCATTGACGCATCTATTAGTATTGATATTGACAAATTCGACTGATGGAGTGCACCACCAAATCAGAACATGGGAGATGAGGAATGGGTCTCCAAAGTAATACTAAAGATGGTTGCAATTGTATATCATCTTGCCAATACACAACTTGAAACAGTTTTCCCGTATGATGAAAATGGATCATGAGATAAACTCTCCAAATGATATGTCTAGCCTTCATGCGGATCCCCCTATACTTTGCATCATTTCTCTTGATTCTAAGAGATCAAAACGTCACTAGAAGAATAAAAGTACAAATGTGTCCACAATGAACATACTGTCCAGAATACTGCCATCTCTAGAACCTGTCTAACTCTATCTCCTGAACTCATATGAATCTGAAAAATAGCCCCAAAATGTCCATACCTGATTGGAAATGCTACTGCCGGTAAAGATGTGAGTGATAGTCTCTGTTAACTCCAAAAAATGTACCAATAATATGGCTAACAGATCTCAAAGCTCCTCACGTCCTTGCAAGCTGAATTCCTACACACTTGAACAAACTGTTAGTCATATATGGCTTCCTTCAGAAGTGATGGAATTAGTTACGTGCACTTTAATGGTCAAGCCAGTTAGGCAAATAATTGAGGGTGTGTGAGAGCTTTGAACATGAACATCTCATCAATGAGAAAGGGATCGGGTTGGGAGTAGATAATGAAAAATGTATGTAGAAAGATTATGGTTTTTAGAATGTCCACTTTTATCATCTTGAATGGCACTAAGTGTAAGCATTTATACTTGGTGGAATGAATAGTGTCCATTAGATGATAGTGCACGTGTTCTCATCCAAACGAATTTCCCTTCTTTGTCATATACATCAATCAATCTCAACCTTAAATGCTATTACAATTTTTATGTCCATAAAGCCTAGCTTGTACTTTTGATTTAACCAGATAGGATGGTAGAGTGGTAGGGAAGTGAGGTGTTTTGTCAACTTACGTGATATGAGATCTATTCAAGATCTCGTCAATGCCTCGTCTTAGGCCGGCTCTGTCAAAGGGGTCTAGGTCTGTCCAGATGTTTTATGTGGGAAAGGCAGATGGTGTGCACCAAAATCCGAGGGTAGGAGGCATGGAGGCACAGATCTATTTAACACATAGGCTAATTGGGCTCTTCTATGGGTTCTAGTTTTTCATGGCATAAGAATACTCCCTGAAGTCCAGGTATGATTATTCGTATAATACGTGGACTTTCGAGTTGGTAGAAAAACTTAGATCGAGTGTTGAGCCCCATCTTCGAGCATATATTGAGCCTCTTCAATAGACGATGCATGTAATAATGCTGAAAGATGAGAGGTGAAGCCAATGGAGTATATGTCGAGCCTCTATAATAGCTGAATCATGTGATAATGTTGAAAATGTTAGGCAAGGCCCTTGGAGTATATGTCGAGCCTTTGTAATAGCTGAGGCACGGAAGCTGAAAGATATGAGGCGAGACCCTTAAAGCATATGTCAAGCCTCTTTAATAGCTGAAGCATGTGATAATGCTGAAAGATGCGAGGTAAGGCTCTTGGAGCATATGTCGAGCCCCTATAATAGCTGAAGCATGTGCTAATGTTGAAAGATGCGATGCAAGACACTTAGATCATATATTAAGTATCTGTAATAGTTGAAGCCAACCGATGGCGTGCTCTAATAATTTGAAGGGCACATTAATTCCCAATAAAGAACAATTGGATGGTGTGGAAATTTCCAAAGCTCGAGCTACATGTGCATTTAATGCACAATGATGATGATATTTCACATCTGGCAGGGCTTACGTGAGTTTATGGTGCGTGCTCAGCACAACTTCATCCGGCCCCTTCATTTGATATTTTATCAAGCACCCATTGGTTTTAACGTGATAGATGAGTCTATAGGTTGATGGCCTAGATTAAAGTGGAGGACGATCCAACGGTGAGAGTTACTTCATGACGTATATATAAAAGGCTGAAAACCTACTTTTCCCTTTTTTCTTCACTTTGCAAAAATCACAAACCTTGATTGCTAAAAATATTTTCGCTTACTTTAGCATTTTCATTCTATCTCCGATGAACAACTCCATCCTTTCTCATTTCAAAGCATTATGGATCACGTGTTTAGGGTTTTGTGTAAGTATCTATTACTGTCGAGGTATTTCTTTCATCTATCGAGTTAGATGGCTTCTTCCTTGAAAAAGTACGTGTCTGAGGGGTCTTCTGGGGTAAATATGATATTAATTTGTGTTGAGGTGGCATTTCTCCAGTGATTCTTACCGATCGAATCATGGAGGTAATAGATGGCCCTCATAGTACATGGATAATGTTAGAGGGCTCTATAGACTATAGCACTAGATGAGGGGCCTCCTAGTGGCCAAAAGACATAGAGGAGAGTGAGCTCGAAGGTTTCAGGGAGAGGTTTAGAATCCCGGACAATGTCAAGTTGTTGGTGCCGACCATTGCTTCCCTAAGGTAGCGGTGAGTGAGGTAATCTTGGGTAGGGGATGAAAGTGCCTCTGCATCCTTTTTTTAGATATATCCTTAGGTAAAACAACCTAGCCTCTACCAATTACCAATTAGTAGGGGCCTTCTTTCTTTGGAAGGAGGTCACTATTGGCGAGGATATGCCCTCACACATTTTCCAAACCCTCTTTCAACCTTGGGCCTCTAGTGGGGGTAGTGATTGTAAAGGGTGCACCTGTATGAATTCTTGATGCCCACATTCTCCTTTTATCTGGGGATTCCAACCTCCATCGAGAATTGAAAGTCATCCTGGTTTTGGGTTATGGGTCGTTGACAGACAATGGAAGGAGATGTAGTCCCAGAGATCACCATATCGATCCAATACTATGAGTATAGTGGGTTGAGCCTTCTTTTGTTGTGCTATTTCTTTAATGTATTAGTCCATTGTTCTTTATCTAATGCAAGCTTTGTACAGCTACAGTTAACTAGTTTGAGCTCGAACCGTCTGAGTGGGCCATCATTCGGGCGATATACGAGCTGCTTACGGAGAAGAGGTACTTCAAGAACGTCATCGACAAGCGAAACCTCTTCATTATACACCAACTAATGGCTACAAAAGGTAAAATATGATGGTTCACTTCTTTGTTTGTCAACCACTTTCTTCTACAATTCTTTGCTTTCCCACCACTTTTTTGCTTTTACTTGTAGGGTAACATGACAAGGAATATATGAAGCCCAATTTGCTAGAGTTGAAGAGCCTAGGGAGAGTGCTGGGTCATCCACTTATAAGAACTATAGGATGAGCTGGCCTGCCTCTCCAAGGTGAATTCGTCACCTTCTCTAGAGAATAAAGGAGAAAATGAGAAAGGAAAAAAAGAAAAGGGAAAAGAAGTGGAGGCTTCCTTGTTTCGTCGTCCCATCGTGAGCGAGCCCATTTCCTTCGTAAAAATTGTAGATGTAAAAGAGGTTGTTGAGAAGGAGGCAAGCCTCGTGAAGAGAAAGAGAGTAAAGGGTGTTAGAAGTGCCTCTTCTGAAGGAAAGGTCCAAACCTTTTTAGGTGGGAGAGCTGATGAGATAGCCTCCTCAATGATGGAAATGCTCCATGCTGAGGTCCAAGGGGCTACGAGGGTTCGTCATAAGTACTGGACAAATAAATACTCTTCGTACGTGGAGACCTATGACGTCGTGGATATGGTGAAGGCCAGACTCACCATGTAAGCTCGTTCTCAAGGCTTTTTTTCTAAATGTGAAAATGGAAATGAATAAGGCTGAGGCATCGTCAACTAATGAGGCCATTGAGGCCTCTAAGGTAAGGCAAGCTGAGGCTGCATCGAGAGCGGAGGCCTTTTCCAAAGAAAATGATGAGCTGAAAAAGGAAGTCTACCTCTGTAAAGCCGAAGTCAATACTTTGACAAGGCCGGTGGAAAATTATGACAACTTGCAAAAAATAGCTTTGTAAGCCTTGAAGGTGGCCAACAAGGAAAATGGGGAGTAAAGGCCAAAGTCGAAGTGTTGATTGTCGAGGCTGCTGATTTGAAGTAGCAGCTAAGTGGGACAGGGACAGGGATAGTAACAGTAAACGAATATGTTGCCCATTTCCACGAGACACCTGAGTATGATGGGCTTGGCATATATTGACTGGGAGTCACATACAACGAAGTGTTTATGTGGCTTGTCGAGCTACATTCTCAATTGGATTTGACAGTCATAAAGGCAGAGTTCTTGTTTCCTAAGTTGTCCACCCCTGTCAACGAGGTTGAGGGTTCAGTGGAAGAAATAGACACTTCTGAAAAGCCTTGGCAAGATGACTCTTTAAAATAGAAGACGTCTCATTTTAAAAATCTCTTATTGACTCTTGATTTAAAAAAGTCTTTTGAAGATACTCTTGTAATGAAATCTGAAAAAAAGTATTTTGGAATAGTGATTTTTTAGAGATTATGTGGTTAAAAAATAATGAAAAGTTTTAAACTTCATGCATTTTTTTTTAATGCATGATTGATAAAAAGAGAAAAAATAAATTATAATTTTAATAGGTCAAACAAGGGCTTAAGTTTTAATCTAAGTCAAAGTTAATAATTAATATTAATCATATATTTCATGGAGCTCACATATAAGTTTCTTATTTTTTTAATTACACATTTTATTAACATTTATCAAAATTTAATAAAAAGTTTGATTTTTACTCAAATAAAATATTGAACGCTGAATTTGGTACAAGTTTCACCAAACATGAACATTATAGGATTACGATATGAATTCAAGTAAACAAATGCATTAGCATCACAACGAGGTCAAAAGCAGAGACCCTTGTAGATAACCAAAACCCCAACCCCTTCCACCCTACAATTCCGTAGCATTCAATTCAATAGAAGACAGACCTAAAAGCTTCTTCCAAGAATCAAAACATGGGAAACAATTCATCCATGCTCACTCAGTATGACATAGAAGAAGTCCAAGATCAATCACACCTATCCGTAACTTACCCATAAACTTTATTTTCATTTTATTTTATTGTAGTTTTGAAATTTTGTTTGTTTATTTTCTTTGAAAATCTTTAGGCTTTCTAATCTTTTCTATTTATAATTGATTTTGGTGGTATAATTATAACATTGAGCCTCTCAAAAATTTTGTAGAGTGTTTAAAGGTTAACGGGCTCATCATAGCGAATCTCGATAACAGTTTATGGGCTCACCTTAACGGCACTTTAATAAACAATTGTAACATATGAGTTTGTTATTTTTAACCAGTGAGTTAACAATTTATGGACTAGCCATAATTTTCCTTTAATAAACAATCATAATGTATGAGCTTGTCATTTTTAACCAGTGAGTTAACAACTTATGGGCTCGCCATAATTGTTATTTATTATCATAATGTATGAGCTTGTCTTTTTTAATCACTGAGTCAACAACTTATGGGCTCGCTATAATTGTTCTTTAATAAACAATCGTAATGTATGAGCTTGTCATTTTTAACCCAAAAAGGTACATACTTGCATTAATCACCACAGGTACATAAGCAATGATCTGGGCCCTTTATTGGTAATACATCCGTAGATGTTTGTTAGGGGAAAATCTCGTAAGCGTACGAGTTCGTTGTACAAGTAAGAATCGTGATGAGTGAGTCATCGTCCCACAGTGAATAATGATCAATTTTAGTGTATTCGATATATCCAAATTCACAGAAGTAGTAAAAAATGATCGATCTATATTTAACTACGTTCTATAGCTACGAAAGTAATAAAAAGTAGTTTTAAATCAAATAAGGGTGAGTGTATTAGATTTTCGACATCACTAATCTATTCTTAGTTTCAATTCTCAACTAGTGATAATTAACTTAATTCATGCAATTGGGATCGCTAATTCCATTTTTAGATACTAGTCTTTCCAAAGACATAATAAATATATGATTGCCACGAGACTATCCTATTCCTAGTCTGAATTTATATGACAAACATGCATTGACGTTTAGGATTATCATATATGATCGCACACATCATAAATATTATACCTAATATTTATTACACGTGTGTTCATAAACAATGTTCTACCTACCGTGAGTTTTCCACCACCCAAATAAGCAACTAAGCATCCTAATGATGCGCAAACATTAAAACTTAAGCATATTTATGAAATCACAAAGTAAGAATTAAACTAAAATCAAAGTCTTAAATTAAACACTAAAAGTTCGTCATCCATCCAATACAAAGGAATT
>CAIGRE010096095.1:0-11257 GCA_903798275.1 Fraxinus angustifolia subsp. syriaca | reverse complement strand
CCCATTGGGCTTATTGAGTTGGCCTAGTTGGATTTAAATGAAAGCCCAGCCCAAAAAATCTGTTTTATTATTTGGTGCCAGAATCGTGTTTCTGTGGAAAGGAAATTGAAATCGTCTTTTCTACTTACCTGATTGGACGCTCGTGATGTTGCCATGTGCTGCCTCTACAACCGTTGGATTGGTAATCTTTGGGTAACTCATTTAAAAGAGGTGTCTAAGGTTTGAGATTATCAATTGGCTTCAAGATTCTTCTATGGTTGAATTGTTCTCTCTGCGCCGCTCTTCCAGATTTCTCTTCTCTTCTCTAATGAAATCAAATAATCTCATTTGATTTCAGTTTTATTTTAATAGCCTATAATCTTGTGTGATTTACATATAGTGGAGGTTGGTTCTTGTGTGAACCGTGAGTTTTGGAGAGAGATCTTGAGTCTATGAACTTAAAGGGCAAGTCTGAGTGCTAAACTTTGTAGTTCTTTCCTTGGGTTGATTCAAGCATAGTAGTGGTTCATTCTTGTGCGATTGAAACACGGATTGTTTGAGATCTTGTGGCCCGTGGGTTCTGATAAAAGATAAGTTTATGCCTTGACATTTCTTGTGTTCATATTTCAGTTTTTGGAAGTTTTAATTTCAGTTCCTGTTGTGATCAATTTCAGTTCGTTTTTGTTACATTTGTTCATATAATCTGTTGATTTGTTAACTAATCACTGTGAACTCCTCACAACACCATCAAACATGTACGCATCAACTCCAAATCACAATTTAAAAATAAGACAAATGTGCAACTTTAATCATGATCTCAATTCAAACTTAATAAAAGAGATTCCATGTTTCCCAAGAGACCCAATACAAAACAAAGATGAAAATATAAATATAAAATTCAAGACTTTAAAAGTCTATATATTCAAATCTTCTTTAAGTCATTTCTCCTCCTTCTTCAAATCCTCTTTTGGCTGGGTCTTCTATTTTTTCATCCTCGTTGTTTCTAATTGGTTAATTAATGACCTCCTCATCTATTGTCACTCTCGAATTTGGTTAATTAATGACCTCCTCATCTATTGTTACTCTCGAATTTGAGCCAGAATGTGAAATTGTATATCCACATAGGCCTCCAAATGCTCTAACCACATCTTTTCTTCTTCAATTAACGACATCCTCATCTATTGTCACTTTCCTCAATTTTCATCAACTTCTCTATAAAAATATGTCAAATGACAAATATACCCTCTTATTTAAATAAAATAAAAAGAAAAAAAAGGAAACAATAAAGAACTAATTGCAACTATATGTCCAAAGTTTTTAAAAATTACAAATGAGTCCTTAACAAATAATTTAAAATCAAAATAAAAAACAAAAATAACTTCATTGTGTTCCCCCATCCTACCTAACAAAAAAATGGAACAAATGGAACCGCAGGGCCTCCATCTAGCCAACCACTACCCAATCGCCACCTAAAATGCCGGAGCTCACACCATAAACAGCTACATCAACACCCAAACACTTTCTCGTAAATCAATTGAACAAAAAACATATTTATATGGCCAAAATCAATAAAAAATACAGCTAGTAGTACAGATACAAACTACGTATTTATGTCCATTTCGGCACCGACAGTGGTTCCCATCATCGCGGACTGCCCATTCCGACTTCACCACATCAAGCCGCACTTGCTACAACAATGGGCTTCCATCAATTTCATCCTAACTTTTGTTATTTTTTTACCTTCTGTTTAACACTCTTCCGCTTGCAAATTGGCGACTTGTACTCCAAAAATGCAGTGGGCTAGGTTTAATAGTACATTGTAATGTACTAAACTAGAACGTTGAAATTGGAAACGATGTCAATTGGGGGTGGAATGGGGAATATGACGAAGTTATTTTTTATTTTTAATTATTTGTTTGGGACTCATTTGTAAATTTTGAAAAATTTGGATATATGGTTGCAATTAGTTCTTTATTGTTTTCTTCCTTTTCTTTTAACTAAATAGGAGTATATATTTTTCATTTCACATATTTTTATAGAGAAAATGGATGAAAATTGAGGAAACATTGTTTTCCACAATGAATGTGGAAATATGAGTGAAAATGTAAAAACGTAGGAAAGTTTTGCACACTAAAGGTCAAACGTATAAACATTTTGTGCTAATAAGCCAATGTCATTTGTATTATCCCTTTCCTCCATTTTACATGCAAAATAGATAGCTGGAAATGGGTACAGGAGCATGAAAATGGTGGAAAGAAAAGGTGAAAAGAAAGGAAGAAATGAAAAGGATAAAGGAAGGAAGAAAGCTTTAGTTCGATTTCTTCATGTCTTCAAGAGGTAAAGAAGTAATTTTTTTATGGAACGATGACGTTAAATTTTCTAGGGTTCTAATTTCTTGGTTTAATTTTCACATTAAGTGGAAGGAGTATATTTTCTTGCTCAAGTTGCTTGATGGATAAATTTCTAGTTGAATCAAGGTAAGTAATACTAATGGAGCAATGACTTTGCTTGGTGTACATAATTATTGTACATATGGGTGTCCATAATCCTCACATGGGGGTGGGGTCCAAATTTTTGGGGGACCCACCCTATGTGAGGGTTATGTACACCCTTATGTACAATAATTATGTACACATAACATTTTTCATTGAGCAAACTTTAGAATTTTTATCTGGGTTATTGAGTAAAATTAGTTTGTAGAAAATGTTATATTGATGGAATTACTCATGTGAAGTGTGAATTTATGGAACAAGATGAAAGTTAAATTGGTTGAGTTATTGGTTGCTAGTTTTCACTAGATTAGAATGTGTGATTATTTCTATGATTGGGATGAAGGGAAATTTGGATATAGTAAATATTGGGGAAGATATTAGAAGTAGAATTAGATCTAATTGATTAAAGAAAATTTGAGGAATTTATTCAAGTATCGAGAAATCAAGTTTAAGATTCGATTATTATATTTAGAGCTACTTAGAATGATAGCGGTTAAATTGGTTATTTAGTATCATATTTTAGGTGGTGATGAAATGATTAAAAAAATCATATCGACCTTCATAGCCTATAGCTTGTCTTGAGTGAGTGAAAAAACTTATTTTCAAAAATAAATATTTTCTAACTTTATAGTAGATCATGAAGGTTACTTATTTCTTATAGTTGAATTGATAGCATGCTTTTCAAAATAAAATAGATTTTATAATGAGTTCTTTTAAAAGTTAAATTCAATTCAGATAAATCCTTTTATTGGCATGTTATATTAATGTGGTTCAACGTATCTGAAGTTATTTTTAGACTGCAAAATTTAGTTTATTCAATCTACAGAGTAAATATTTCAACTTATAGCACTGTGAAAAGATATTTTCACGCATATTTACTGATATCAGATTTTTTATATCTGTTATACCTTATAATTGTTTGTTCGGAATAAAGAGAAAATAATTTTATGATTCCATTATGCTTTAGTTTCAAAATTATTATCAAATTCCAGATTTACATAAATGGAAAAAGTATATTTATTTGCGAAACATCCACTCACTGAATTACAAGGCTCATATATTTTGTCAGCATTTTCCTTATCAGATAGTAGTTGATTTGAGCAGTGTTGAAGTCTATCAATCCATTGAGTTGAGCCATACATTGTTGGTAATTGTATGCCTCATTTTGTCAGTTTAAATAGTTCATATTTCTTTTGAAATACATGCATCTTTTGCCAGAAAAGTTAAATTATAATTTATATATTCATACCACAGGCTCGCTGCATATTTGGTATCTTTAGTGCATTTGGAGACCTTTGTTTGTAAATAATAGTAAATGTTGATTTACAATTATTGTATTTTGAATAGTTTGTGTTATGAAGGCCGAATGTACCCTATTTTAAATTATATGTACAGATTTGAGGAAATTGATTATTGTTCAAACTTTTTTAGTCTATATTACAAAGGAAACTTTGTCAAATTTTTTATAAAAGTATGTCACGGTCAAAGCTGGTCAAAATTGTTTTGGTGATGGGTCCGACACTTAACTAGTATCTACTATTGGTGCATTGCACGTGTGGGGTCCACTAAGGTCATTTGAGATAGGTTGTGTTAGTTCGTCTCTTTCTGGACCACGTGTTGGCATCGAATTTAGCCCTTATTTGGAAAAAAAAAATTGATTTTGAGATAGTGTTTTTTACTTAATCGAGCCTAAATTTTCGAGTATTCAGTGAATGGAACTGTCAGGGTCCAAATTTATTTCTGGAATTATTTGAGTTCGGTTCCATTCAGTTCAGTTGGGTTATGATCGGTTCTATTCGATTCTTGAGTTCCATAAAATAATTAATGTTTTTATTTTTATAATAACGCTACATTAATTCAACTATGACTGTTCAATCTTAACTCTTACAAAATAATGTAATCCAATCTCGTGATATTTTGCATCTTTTTTATTGAGTTTTCCATAGATATGACAGTTAAAATCATAGGCAGATGAATATAGTGAGTTCACAATAATAAAACAACAAAAAAGACACTGCAGTAGAATAACATATTTGAGTAAAACTTATGTCAATTTGATTAAGTTGGGTTTGGGTGGAAACTATAAATAGTAAAAATCGTATTTTCAATTTGGACTAAATTAATTAGTTAGTAAATAGAAAAAATAAATAATTTTCTTATTAAAGATAAAAAATTAAGGAGATTCGATTTTTCATTTCTTCGTCTGGAACCGAGAATTGAACCAACCCGTCGATACTTGGCTCAGATACCCGTTCGAATATTTAACTTAAAAAGAATCGCTTGATTCAGTTCAGTTCGATTCGGGTCCGGTTCGATTAGAGAGTTTTGTTAAGCCCTAATATTTTTTTTTTTTTTTGAATAATGTGTAGTTAAAAAGACAATTTTGTAGTGTTTACATAACACTGTAGACATAGAAAATAGACAAAATACACACATAGGTGGAGTCCAATTTTTTAGTCAATATTTTATTTATATGGAGCCCACCTCCCATGTGAGATTTTTTAAGGAATTCTGGAACACCATTTTTATAAAAATGGTTTTATTCTTAAAAAGGTGGAAGAATTTTTTGATTTATGTGTAATATTATTTTATTAAGAAATTATGTGATTAATAAGATGAGAGAGATAAATGAATTAAAATTTAGGATCAAATTTGGTGTACATTAGGGTGTGTTTGTGCCACATTATTTTGGAAAAATATTTTTTAGAATAATATATTGATGGAGAATGTATAATTATAAAAGTAGAAAAAATTATTGATATAATGAAAAATATTATTTTATTAAAGAATTTGTAATTAAAAATGAGTAGAAGAATGAAAATGAAAATTTTAATGTGTATTAAACAGAGGATAAAATTGTACCCCAAATTTGACTGTCGCTCACAGTAGTGGGAGGGGTCGCTTTTTTTGGGGAAGGGGACCGCTATTGTGAGGGATTTACGCATCAAAATCCTAAAATTTAATGGGTTAAACTCTAACTACGAAATCATACAGACAACAAAGTACAGAACTGATCTATATATATAGATATATTCTATATTCATTATGCATATAATTAGATATATTCTGTGTGTGTATGAGTCAGCGGAAGACCTTAAAAGCACAAGTTCTCTGCTATGGCAGCACCAAGTTCTTCCGATTCTTCTCTTCCCAGTCAAAGGTATTGATCTAAAGAGATACCTTTTTATCTATAACTTCATTTTTTTAGTACTTTTATAAGCGTGCATTTACATAAGCAGGCTGTTCTACTTTATATCTGGAGCGGTTTGATTTTTGAGTCTTAGAGATCGGTATAGCTATTTATGTTGTTATGATTTAGGTGAAAAATTCGTAGTTGTGGCTTTAATTTATCAATAGGTATTATTGAAAAGCATTAGAGTTTTGAATGGTTGAAATTAGTGGATCACTTGGGAAATTTTCATGGCCAATGCAATCGAGTTTTAAGTTTGTCCGTAAGTGGTGTGATTCAGGAGATTGAGATGAGAATCACGAGGTGTCAAATCCTTCCAGCCGTGATTTTGGCTAGAATATCTTCAACTATTAGGGCAAAGGGTGTTTTGGGTGTGTGGGGGTAGAGTGTGGAGGTTCAAATGTTGTACTTTTTAGGAAAAATAAGCTTTTTTGAACTCTATTAAAATAATTATCTCGTCCTTCCAAATGTTGGCTGAAACTGTATTTTAATGCTCCCTAGAATTTTAAAACCTATGGTGGATCTGGCAGCTGTTGTGTTGATTGGATCCTTTGAGATTTCAACTTCTGCTAATATTATAAAGCTTATGAATTACCAAGAGTTGAACTAACAGTTGAAATTTCAGTCTGTTTTGAAAAGCTCCATTTGTTCTTGTAATTGGCAGTCTGAATAAGAACATCTCTAGAATTTTTGGTCAGTGGGTTTAGGTTTCTCAAGTTAGCTACCAGAGAGTATATGATTGCTGTCAAATAGCTAGTAGACTCTGCTATTGTAATAATAGGAAAGAACCAAAATTTTCAATTTGAATTTTTGTGTTCCTTCAAAATCATTAGATTTTTAATACAATCAGGGTGGGGGGTAATTAGCCCAGGGTGACATAGGTCATCTTATATATCTTATAGATATACTAGGGTATGATAGCTTATCAAGTGGAAAGTGTGTAATTTTTTTATCTTCACTCAGGATTTTCTTTGATGAACTTGGGCATATGGGAAAAGGATCGGGAATAATGAAACCTAGTTCACTTGCTGAGTCTCTTTGCATCCATGGCTGAATAGTTCAATCGCTGCTCACGGAATTTATACATATAGCTCGCTTGCGTTGTTTATTTTCTATTGTTCACCAATATGGATTTTGGTCTTAAAAAAGATTTCAAGAATCACCCTTTTAGAAAAGGTTCGGTCAACGATACTTTCATATTCAAACTGGAAAGATGGCTATGTAGTAGAAGGTTTTGGATATGAAATTACCATTACAGCATTTGATTCTGTAGCCCTTCCTTTTGCAGCAAAAACTGGAGATTATAATGAATTAGTTTCATTCTTCTTCTTTTTCCCTTGAAAAAATTAGGGCTTAGTCATCCCACTTTCAAATTGTGGATTATAATTTAACGAGTACCGAAGAAGTTCGTGCAAAATGAACTGAAATTCCTTTTCCAAATCTTAGCTGTTACTTGATTTTTGGAAACCTGTGGTCTTTTAATGACAAAATAGTCCAATTACTCTTTTCTCCTCTATATGAATATTTTAACTTTTAAAGCATTGACATGTGTTTATTGTTTATATTTATTTTCAATCTGAAATACGGGAAGCAGTTTGTTGTTCTTTTCGTCTGGCTATATTATCTTTATAACAAGAACAAAATGAAAATCCTCATTGGAATTCTTGTTTTAGCCTTCATAATTGAGATTTATTTAAGTTTTTACTGGGGTTTATATCTAGTAGTTATCTTCTTTTAGAGGCTGATATGTCCTAATTTCTACGACCTGGAATAACTGATTTTGCTCTATACCCAAACACTTCTCATGAAACCATTCAAATGTTTTCTTTGTTCTGGTGACTAACAATCTATGGAGATTGGTACCAAACTTGTTGAATTCCCAATTACCTTGGGTTATAAAACTATTAGACATTTTTTTATTATT
This sequence comes from Fraxinus angustifolia subsp. syriaca, assembly GCA_903798275.1. Taxonomy (NCBI): domain Eukaryota; kingdom Viridiplantae; phylum Streptophyta; class Magnoliopsida; order Lamiales; family Oleaceae; genus Fraxinus; species Fraxinus angustifolia. The sequence continues at coordinate 3,672 of CAIGRE010096095.1, read as the reverse complement.
ATTATTATTTTTTAAATCAAAACCACTTGCAATGGCATGTTTTATTAATAATAGAAATGACAGCAGTATCAACTTAGGATGAAGCTAGACCTAACCTCCAACAAGTGAAAAGTAAAATGCCGCAAAACAAACAATGAGACTTTATCCCACCAACATGGATAGTACATGAGAAAATAAAAAAAGAAGGCTTAAATCTAGTTCTAGTATGAGTACTTCCTTCCATGTGTCTTTTCATGTGTTATGGCCTACCTGAAACTGTAGGCCTGATCTTGCGAATCATATCCATAGGTTGTAGGCACCCTATCAAACATGTCCGCAATATCTTCATCACCGGAGATTGGTTGAATATTTATTTTAGTGTTGAAATATTTTATTGATCTTCATAACGAAAACTTATTCAATACCCTCTCGGATTTTATATTATGAGCTCATCTCCTTTGACCGTCTAGTTAACTATATGGAAATTTTTGCTGATACGACTTTTCACTTGTGTTTCATCTTTCTAAATTCAATTCAATTTATTTTGTGATTATATTCCCTTTTCCTGGGCGAGAATAGGTCAAGTAACTAGATATAAACTTGTGATCAATTGTTGTAAGCGGGTCTTATTGCAAAATCATTGTTTCATCTCTATGCTGTGAATGTTTATGGGTGAACTTATGTATGTACGTTTCTTATAAACATATCAGTGATGAACTTGGTTTTTTCAGATTATTAGGAAAAGTTGCTTTGGTCACTGGAGGTGCTGGTGGTATTGGACTCAGCATCGTATGCCTGTTTCACAAACATGGTGCAAAAGTCTGTGTAGCTGATATTCAAGACGACATTGGTCAGAATTTGTGCAAGACCTTAGGTGACGACACCTCCGTTTCCTTTTGCCATTGTGATGTGACACTTGAAGATGACATCAGTCGTGCAGTTGATTTCACAGTTGATAAGTTTGGTACCCTTGATATTATGGTTAACAATGCTGGGCTGTCGGGCCCACCATGTGCAGATATTAGAAACTTTGATCTCTCTGTGTTTGAGAAGGTGTTTGATGTAAATGTAAAAGGTGTTTTCCTTGGAATGAAACATGCTGCACGGATAATGATTCCAGCTAAGAAGGGGTCAATTATATCTATATGCAGTGTTGTATCTACCATTGGTGGTCTGGGCCCACATGCGTACACAGGGTCAAAGCATGCTGTTTTAGGGCTCACCAGGAATGTTGCAGCAGAGCTAGGGAAACATGGTATCCGTGTGAACTGCATTTCACCTTATGCTGTTGCAACGAGTTTGGCTCTGGCTCACTTACCGGAGGATGAGAGGACTGGGACTGCAATGATTGGTTTCCGTGATTTCGTGGGGAGGAATGCCAACTTGCAGGGCGTGGAATTGACAGCCGATGATGTGGCAAATGCTGTCATCTTCTTGGCCAGTGATGAGGCCAGATATATAAGCGGGTCAAATCTCATGGTCGATGGTGGTTTCACATCTGCAAACCACTCTCTTCGGGTATTTAGGTGAAAGTATGTAATTTTTTTGAGCAAAATTGACTTATGAAAAAAGGAAACTCAAAAAACAGGTGTTTTTCTATTTATCTTGGTGGTATCACTTGGTGAATCTTGCATTTTTTTTTTCGAGTGGCTAAGAGTATGGAACATAATTATTCTTCATCAGCTGTGCTTCCTTCAAATCTAATTATCATTTTTACTTTCCATATTGCCATGTTCACGCAGTATTACAAGCAGCAACCATTGCAATCGGTTCTATTTCATCATAAGCTTAAATTCTATGGTGATCTCCGTTCATACTTGGGAAAATGCTCTTTTAGTTGCCATGGATGGCTTGAAGAACCTTCGAGGGGGGTGAGAATCTTAGAAAAATTGTCCTATAAATGTAGTGAAAAGAACTAATCGTTGAGTTAGGTACTGCATTACTTGTAAAACATGTCTGGTTTGGGAAAAGTAAGAGAATCTTTAACTTTCTTTTTATTATATTGCTATTGTTTTTACATTTTCTTGCAATTTTTGTATCAAGAACCTCTGATACTGAGAGATAGAACGCTTAGTGATTTGTGACTTGATATGTAAAGATGAGTCACCTCTATTTTTATTTATCGCGGATGATATATGGCTGACTATAACAACTAATATACCGATTTCTTGATTTTCTAAGCAAATATTAATAAATTCATAAAAAAATTCTAATAAACAACAAAGGTAAATGAAGCATGTGTATCTAATGGCATAAAATATAAGAATTTAAAACAATATGTTTGTAATGGCCTTAGAGTATTTTATCGTTCAATAAATTAATTTTTTCAATTTTTTTCTTGATTTCTAAAAAGCCTTGAACAAACTCCCAAAATTGGGATAAAACATAGCCAACTTAACTTAAATGATTAATTTATCTTTTAGCCACGGAATCCAAAATAAAACGGTTAAGAGCGTTTGAATTTTTTTTTAAAACAGAATTATTAAATAGAAAATTATTAATATTTTGTTTTTGAACAAATTAATTGCTTATTCTCTTTTGAGGTCTTGCCCGAAATTTAAAATAAAATAAAAAACAAGAAGGAAGTATTGAAGAACTTGCCTTAATTTAGAGTCTTTGAATTTAAAAGAATTTTTGAGTACAGGTGTTGTATGGATTTTTTATATTTTTTTTCGGTGTGTGTCATATTGTGTGAATATCTTGGTATTTATAGGAAAATAGATATTGATATGTCACATCTATTTATAGGGGTGTCTTACAATCAAAAGTACAACTACAATTTTACAAGTGTGTGACACAATTGAAAGTTCTAAAAAATCTTTTTAAAAAGTTCGTATGTACGCTCTTCTTTTATAGATTCCTTATTTAATAATTGTTCTTTAATACTTTTCATTGCTTTCTTATGAGACCCAAAAAAACGCATCTTTGCCTTTAATAATTGTCCTTTTGAATACTATTCTTTGTTTCCGAGTCTTTGCATTACTGTCCTGAATTTACTTTTCTATTATATCTATGTAGACATCTATGAAATCAATGTACATTTCATTATTTTTTTCAGATATATTCTTCTTCTTCTTCTTCTTCTTCTATATTTGATTGATTCTCTAATAACTCGGTATCTGTCTCTTGGAAAGGCATTAGTACTACGCCAAAAAACACCATTTGCAACACATAAAAGACAACATTTTGTAGTTAAATTTTGCTAAAGGGGTCTATCACAACATTTTAATAGGTGAATGTTGCCATTGCTTAACAAAATTGAGCTATGGCAACGTTTTTTAAGTGAATGTTGCTAATGTTACCTTTTTGTAGCATTTTTTTGGTGTTGCGAAATTTTTTATCTTTCGCAGCGTTTAAAAAATGTTATGGAAGACAAAACTTTTCGCAGAAACCGTTGCAAAAACTCAGACAACCCAACCCTCTGAATCAAATCAGCCCTAACTTGCAAAAACTCGGATAACCCTCAAATCAGCCCTAACTTTTCGTCCTCCTCTCATCTCTACCTCTCCTCTCTTCTTCCCATATTCTATCATCTTAACGTGGAAATATTCGGAATCAAGAGTGGATGGAGGGAAGAAGTTCTCCTAATTCCATACGGAGGAAGCCTGGGAGGGGGTGCTGATGTAAGTCGAATTCGCTCTGGCGTTGTAAGTGAATTTTCCATCGAAATTATGCGACGGTGGTGGTGGGGAA
>CAIGRE010095973.1:0-18895 GCA_903798275.1 Fraxinus angustifolia subsp. syriaca | reverse complement strand
ATTATCAATAATTATCTCATTATTATACAACAATTATGAAGCTTAATTTTCATATAAATTCATTGGATTAATAGCAGAAAACTCTAAAAAAAAATTTTATTTGCAGTATACCCCATACTTATTGGAAATAGCAGAAAACCTCCCTATCGTCAAATTTGATGTTAAAAATAGTAAAAATGTCAAAATTAAAAAGTAATAATTATAATTTTAGTATTCAAAGTTTTTATTCTTTTATAATACCCAATTTTTTTTATATATACCACTCACAATCCTAAACTTTGAAAACTTTATTTTTCACCCCACCTCTTTCATTTTCTTCCCCAAAACTTTATTAATTTATTTAATCATTTACAAAACCCTCCTAAATTTCTCACCCTAAACTTTTCATTTCTTCTTCTCATTCCCAAGATAAGTCCTCACACACACGCAACAATGCTTCACACAAGCCACGGTGGACACTTGAATTCATCGAAGGCAAAAACGCTGTAATTCGCCTTAAGAGCTGCTAGGACTGCTACCTCACGATGGTGGACGAGCCATTTCTTTTTGACATGACTAGAAAAAAAAAGTCCTAAAACAATTCTGGCAACAAAAATGGACACTTCAATTGAATAATAGCCTGTGAAAAAAGGGAACTATGTGAAACTAATGACAAGCAAAGAGAAATTTTGAGAGCTAACGACGGAACGTCGCCAATAACTCGTGATATTTCTCATGGAGCTGCAACTTAAGATTGGGTTTTGTAGGGAGTTGATATGTGGATATTTCTAATCTTGGGAATGAGAAGAAGCAATGAGAAATTTGGGGGTGAGGGAATTATGGCAGTTTTGGAAGGTACTAAATAAAATAATAAAGTTTTGAGGAGGAAGATAAAGTATGGTGAGGTGGAAAATAAAGTTTTAAAGGTTTGAGATTGTGAGTGGTATATAAAAAAATTTGGGTATAATTTGTAAAAGAATAAAAAATTTGGATACTAAAATTGAAATTATTACTATTTAATTTTGACATTTTTACCTTTTTAACGGCAAATTTGACGGTAGGAAGTTTTTCGCACAAAATGTTTCAAATAAAAGCGTTTTTACGATTTTCAATGGATAGATGAGTATATCACAAATAGAAATATTTCTAGAGGGTTTTCTGCTATTAATCTAAATTCATTTGATAGTTAATTTTATATAAAAAAGAATATCAGAACCAAATTAAATTTATGTTGTTTACATGGAGTTTTAACTTGTACATTGATGGATTAGTCCGTTGACTCAGGTGATTCTTTAAAATAAATAAAATTCTCACCCCCCTAGCTTAGAGGTATAAAGGGGCGAAAGGTACCCTTAAACTCAGGGTATCCAGGCACTTTCATTTCTCGTCTCCAAAAATAGCCTTTCTATTTGGTCCTTATGTTTAAAAATACACATATTTTATAAGCATTCGCAATTTTAACAATTATTCAATTACGCATTTCATTAATTTTTATTAAAATTTACTAAAAATTTTATTTTTATCAAAATCAAATAGGAGCTTAATTTTTAAGACTTATATGTCAAAATGGTCTTTCTAATTTGCTAAAAATAAAAGAATGATGTCGTGAACATCACTCTTATAGCTTGCTAACTATTTGATTGTTCAATAAATTAAAATGCTTCAAAATAAAAACTAATGTTATAGGCAAGTTCGACCAGACCTAACAAAACAAGTTGGGATATTTATTTTCGCCCCTATTTGATCCACATTCTAAAAAAAAAAAAGTTATTCTTTCAAAATTCATTTTCAACCACACCATCTACAATATTATACAAAAATTCAAAATTTTTCTTTCTTTTTCTAATCATACATTTTTCATTACATCACCATTTCAAATGCATTATTACCTTAAGAATGACCACCAAACGTCAGCTTCACTTTGCGGTCTCTGGGAATATCTATCGATTTTATATTCATTTCACTCAATTCAAAATCATGACTTTCATACACCTTTGACTCTACCAACACCCAGAGAGAGAGAGAGAGTGAGAGAGACTGTAGTACCGGAGTGGCATGTAGACATGCTGAAGTTACTCCACTTGGCATAGTGCTTTAATCTTTATTCAATTGGTCCTAAATTTAATCCTTTCCATCCCAGATTTCCCATTGTCTACTTCTTCTAACACAAACAGACAAAGTGCACTGTGCACATCAGATATGGAAGCAGAAATGATATGTACAGAACCACAGCCACTGTCAAGAAATGAGAGCCTGGTTTTTGCAGTCAATGGAGGAAGGTTTGAGATCCAAAATATTGACCCTTCTACTACTTTACTCCACTTCTTGAGATCCCAAACCCCTTTCAAGAGTGTCAAGCTTGGTTGTGGTGAAGGTAAGTAAATTTTTTATTGTTATCCAAAATACATATAATTTTTGTATTTACGATCTCAAACCCCCTTCAAGAGTGGATTTTTGACATGGTTTTACTTTGATGGTGTTGTCTTTCTCTGTGTGTATGCCAAACATGCTCTAAGTACTAATTCTCGTTTATGAGAAAATAAAAGAAATGAAGTTAAGCAAACATTTTTATTTGTTAAACTTCATCTCGAAGGTTGATTTGTGGTAAAGAGAATAAGTGGAACAATGTGATTAGGCTTTACACAGTTCAACATAGCTTCACATTGAAGTACACGATGTATAATTGGAAGTTTAAGTTCTAGGTAATTACTGGTGTTATTTAATTAACTATTAGATGTGTATTTAAGCTGATAGTTCAGCCGAATGGTTCTCTTAGTCTGACGAACTATCGAACTACTGACTAATTGATCACAGTACCAAAATATTGCAGCAACTGAAATTCAAATGCAGAACACGCTATATAACATGGTCAACCCCCAATGGAAATATCTACCGCTCCCATGCCACGGTAAATAATCTACTGTAGAAAAAAGATACATGTTGCAGAAAGTAAATTTAAAACTAAAACTAAACTAAATCAAAAGTAAGCGAAAACTTCCTTCGTCTTAGCTCTCTTGATTTGTTGAGGAATGGAATCAAGTACGTGATCATCTTCCCTCACTCCTACTATTTTGTTGAGGAATGGAATCAAGTACGTGATCATCTTCCCTCACTCCTACTATTGAACCCAGACTTCTCCACAAATAGGAAAAAGAACCTTGTTCTTATTTCCCTCAAACCCAGGAGGTAGACTCATAAAAACCTCATCCTCAAGATCTCCAATTAAAAAGACATTTTTTACCTCTAACTGGTGTAACGGCCAGTCGAAGTTTACCGCCAAAGATAACAAGATTCTAATCGAATTTATTTTGGCCACTGGAGCAAAGGTTTCCTGAAAATCAATCCTATAGGTCCGCGTGAATCTTTTTGCTACTAGTCTTGCTTGTATCTCTCTATGCTACCATTAGCTTTACATTTCACAGTAAGACCCACTTGTAGCCTATTGTTATTTTTTCCTTAGGCAAATCAACTATCTCCCAAGTACTACTTCTTCTAAAAGCATTCATCTCTTCCATCAGCGCTAATTCCAATTCGAATCATCAAAAGCTTCCTGAATGTTTCTCGGGACAAACAAGTGTGAAATTTTTGAGGAAAAGCCATATAAGTATGAGAAAGCTTTTCATAAGAAAGGTATTTGGCAACGGGATATTTGGTACAAATTTGGGTTCCTTTCCTAAAAGCTATAGGAATATCAAGGTTTAATGGTTCTTGGCTAGGAGAAGTAATAGGAATTGAATATGAGTTAGGAACAAAACTACCTATGATAGCTAGAGGTCCAGTTCCAGAAGGTCGAATTGATCATTCCCAAGAGGAATAGGTTGGCTTTTGACTCTTTTGATGATGTCTTCTCCGAGTATAAACTAAGGGCTCAATATTAGGTTTTTTTTTTTTTTTACCTAGTTCTAGTGTTTTTCAAACATATACAATAATTCTCGGCACTATATGACTATGATTCCTATCACTATCTTCCTTGGTTTTATCACATTGTTCCTGAATTTGAACTCGGGAATAACAGTAGGATGAGAGTGTTTAGGTGAAGTAATCATATTTGGTAAAGGAGTATGAGATAAATTCCAAAAAAATTCTTCCATTACCTTATTCTCCCCTTGAAGAGAATTTTTGTTAAAAGTATGATTTATTTTCAAAGAAAGAGACATCCAAACTAACACAATTTTTTCTTGTTTGGTGATTATAGCATTTATATCCCTTTTTATTAGAAGCATACCCTATAAAAACACATTTTTCAATCCGAGGATCAGGTTTGGAACAAGTATTATTGGGTATATAAACAAAAACAATGCAACAAAAAACCTTTAAAGGTAAATTTGATTGCATCCTAGATATGGGAATTTTTTTTTAAACATTCTAATGGCGTGCTATATTTTAAAACACACGTGGGCATTCTGCTAATCAAATAAGTGGCTGTTAAAATAGCGTCCCCCAAAGAAATTTGGAACATTCATTAATAACATTATAGCCCAAGATACTTCAAGTAATGCTTATTTTTTCTTTTAACAATTCCGTTTTGTTGAGCGGTATCCATGCAAGTATATTGATGATGTATACCCTTTTCCTTCAATTCCCACTAAATTTTATTAAAATACTCTATTCCATTATTGGAGTGAAGAACGCTAATTTTTGTTTGAAACTGAACTTCAACCATCATGTAAAGTTCTTTGAAACATTTTTCAACCTTAGACTTTTCACGCATCAAATAAATCCAACACAAACGTGTATGATCATCTATAAAGGTAACAAACCATTTTTTTCCTAGAGAGAGTAGTGACTCTTGAGGGTCCCCAAATATCACTATGTATTAAATAAAATGGTTTTGAAGAAGTATAAGGTTTTGGGAGATAAGTAGTAAGATGACTCTTAGATAAGCAACAACTTTCACAATAGAACGTTGAACAACCCAAACCTTTAAATAAAGTAGGAAACAAATGTTTAACATATGGAAAGCTACGATGTCCTAGTCTTGAGTGCCAAAACATTATTTGTTCATGAACAGAATTAGATCTAACACTACTAAGGCATTGAGCCTTTTTATTACTGGAGAAGCTACCATCAAAGTAGTAAAGTCCATCTATCATCTTAGCACATCCAATCTTCTTCCTAGAGTTCCGGTCCTAAAATTCATAGTAAGAATCATAGAAAATTACATGCCAATTAGATTCTTTGGTTAGTTTGCTCACAGACAAAAGATTACAGGCTAGTTTAGGGACATGGAGGACATATTTAAGATCTATATTTTTAGATAATTTTATCAAACCCTCTCCTGCAATTCTAATTTTTCAAGGTCAGAACATGGTGAGTAAGTGTGAAAAAGATTGGAAAATCTGGTCATATGATCAAAGGCTCCAAAATCGATGATCCACGGAACAAAAGTTGAATAACAAGAAAGGGCATTAAGTGCACTACCTGTTTGTGCAAGAAAAACACTAGGAATACCAGACGAGGAATTAGATTTCAGTAGCTTCAGAAGGTGATCCATTTGCTCCTTGGTAAAGGGATTTGTCTCACTTTCATTAACAGTGGGTATTGCATGGCTATTTTTGTCACCAAGCTTGCTGCTCTTCCAGTTTGCTGGTTTTCTGTGGATTTTCCAGCCGGATTCCTCAAGTGTGGCGCGGTTTGTTGCAGTAATCACACGACCCTCAGGTCTTCGCTGAAAATTGGTTGCTTTATTAGCAGTAGCCTCAACAATAACAAGGGCAGAACTCTCAAGTCCAGCTAGTAGTCTTCTTCCCCAACATTACATGTCTGTGACTCTCTTCTCTTCGAACCTCAGCAAACACCACACCAATTGGAGGAAGTGGAGTCCTGCCAATGATCCTTCCCCATACTTCATCAAATTCCACATTTAGTCCCGCAAGGAATTTATAAATACGATGAGCTTCCATTGTCTTTTTGTTATGATCAGCATCTTCAGTGGATTTCCATTCATAATCATTGAACAGATCCAAGTCCTGCCAAAGGAGCTTCAATGAATTGAAATACTTGGTGACCGAGTCTTCCCCCTGCCAAATGTCACCAAATTTAAGAGTCAATTCATAAACTTGAGATTGATTTCCCAAATCAGAGTATGTCTCATTCACATTGTCCCAGAGTTCTTTGGCTGTGGAGTAGCACATATAGTTGAAGCTAATATCTTCATCCATAGAGTTCACAAGCCAAGTCATTACCATTGAATTTTTTGCATCCCACTTCGCATAAGTTGCATCATCTGATGCTGGTGCCTTCTCGTCTCCTGTTAGGTACCCAATCTTTCCCTGCCCTCTGATGTACATCCGAATGACTGAGATCATCTTAAATAATTATCACTATTAATGTGTATAGCGGTGATCTGGACAGAGTGAGAATCGGTATTAGGGGCTTGGGTTTTGAGAGATGGGGTTGACCAAGATGAAATGTCAGACATGGCTGCCCAACAAAAAGAAGTCTGCAGAAAAGAAATTGATTTTTAGGGTGGCTCTAATACCATGTAAACATGAAAGATGAGAAAAAATAGAATTAATTTTTCTGTATTAGCTCAACCTCATAGGATTACAGGGGTTCTCTTTATAGGAGAGAATACAAGCAATAGAGCAGGGGAAAGATTGCAATAGCTAGCTAGCCTAACTAATTTCCTATTTTACAGGATTGACTAATATTCTATTAATATTGACTAATATTCTATTAACAACAAATATTTACAGCTAACAAATTTCTTAATATTCATTAATGTTACTACCTAATCTTTCATTTCAACACCTGGGAAATGTAAGATTGTGGCAGTGCTTTTTTTGCTGTTTGATCTTGAATTTGACTTGTTTGTGTATTTAATTTGGATGGTTTGCAACACATATTTTTCATATATCAACATGTTTTGATTCCTAAATATCTTGTTTCTCTAGGTGAAAAATTTTATTTGAGAATTGGTGGGACAAAATAAGTTGTTGAGTATGGAATGTATGTGGTAATGTCTAGTTAAGATTTGAGGTTCTATCTTAAAATGTCAACCTTATTAAGGGGAGTAGCCCAAATCCTTATAAATTGGTCTATATTTTTATTTTTATTCGATGTGAGATTCTATCCCTTAATATGCCACCACAAGATGGTAGCTTGTTTGAACAGACCAATCTTGAAATCCGTAGGCTTATTTTTTTAGAGTTTTAATCGGATCGAATTGCTCGTTGGAGTTTAATGGACTTTGATACCATGTTAAGATTTGATGTTTCATCTTAAAAGGTCAACCTTATTAAGGGGAGTAGCCCAAACCCTTATAAATTGGTCTGTATTTTCATCTTTATTCGATTTGGAATTATATCCCTTAACATAGTCAACCTCCAAGTGAACGAGTACCGAAAGTTTGCATGGTTATGGGGTCGGTTAGCCTACTCATCCGTCGTACATCGGGGGAATGCTTTGGCTGAAGAAACTTTGATGACTAAGTCAAATGTGTTATAAAGGATTTTTAGCAAAAATTAAAACTAAAATGGTAGAGGAACTCATGCACAGAGTCTTTGGCCACTTAGTATTTCTAGAAAATATGTTTGTTTGTTGTCAACTTTGGCTGATGGTGTCTGATAGCGGTGTTTCGTTGAACTTTCTGTGGTCAGTTCAGATTTTTAGTTCTAATTGCCTAGAAGAGGTGATTGTCAAACTTCCTGGGACTTATTTGTTAAAGTTGCAGTCCAAGTCTATTAATAGCTTCAGATTTGTGGGATGTAGACTTTATATGCTTCTGTCAGTTTATAATCCCTAGGGTGTGCACTACTTTCTTGGGAGAGGTAAGCTTAAGAAGTTGAGCTCAAGGCTGATCTTGCCATCCCAAGGACAGTTAAAAAAATCCCTTAATGAATGTCCTTTATAATTCCGCAGATAGTAGTACATCACATTGAAGCTTGTGTTTGTCCATTTTTGCTGATTGAGTTGTATCATATGAACAGTTCTATGTCTTTCCGTTCTTGCCGATATTAGGCAGAATAACATGATTTTGACTTGTCGCCTATTAGCAATAATTGACTTTTCGATGGCTGACCTGACAGCCGCATCAGTCATACATTGGACTGTTTCTGCCACATGTGCATGAGTATGAAAAGATGCAATAAAAGTAATTGGGGAAACAAATTATATTATGCTTGCTTTCCACTATTTTAGAAATAAAGTATGGCCAATGAGTCATGCTTTGATAATTTATTTGTCTAACTTTGGGTGGAAGGTTCTAGATGATCTTGTTCTGTCAAGTTCTAGTACTCAATTCTTCTAATTCTAAGTGCTTATTTTTTAAGCTTTTTACTGTAGCAAGACCATTTATGTTTGAAAATTGGACTGTTGCAGGTGGTTGTGGTGCTTGTATTGTTCTTCTGTCTAAGTACGATCCTGTACTTAAAAAGGTTGAACATTTTACCATCAGTTCATGTCTTACGCTTATTTGCAGTATAAATGGCTGTTCAATTACTACAAGCGAAGGCCTTGGAAATAGTAAAGATGGTTTCCACCCAATCCATCAAAGGTTTGCTGGATTCCATGCTTCTCAATGTGGCTTTTGCACTCCAGGAATGTGCATGTCCCTTTTCTCAGCTCTCGTCAATGCTGAAGAGAAACAGAGGCCTGAACCCTCACCCGGCCTCTCCAAGGTGACAGTTTTTGAAGCTGAAAAGGCTATAACGGGAAATCTTTGTAGATGTACAGGATATCGACCCATTGCTGACGCCTGCAAAAGTTTTGCTTATGATGTTGACATGGAGGATTTGGGGTTCAATTCTTTCTGGAGAAAGGGAGATACCAAGGAAGTGAAAGTAAGTAGATTGCCATCCTATAGTCCGAAGGAACACAGTTGTATGTATCCTCGATTCTTGAAAGACAATGTTAAGTCTGTAATGCTTTTGAATTCTAGAAGAAATTCTTGGTACACTCCTGCAACTATTCAGGAGCTTCTAAGCTTGTTGCACTCTGATGTGGTGCAAAACGGTACAAAGATTAAGCTGGTAGTTGGTAATACAGGGACTGGTTATTACAAGGACACAGAAATATATGATAAGTATATTGATTTAAGGTATATTCCAGATCTATCGGCAGTTAGAAGGGATAACTCGGGGATCGAATTCGGAGCAGCTGTGTCGATTTCAAAAGTGATTTTCAATTTAAAGGAAGAACAAAAACTTAACTCATGTTTGGATGGAAATATGGTGTTTAAGAAAATTGCTGACCATATGGAGAAGGTTGCTTCAGGGTTCATTAGGAACTCGGCTAGTCTAGGGGGCAATTTAGTGATGGCACAGAGAAATTATTTTGCTTCAGATATAACTACGTTACTTCTTGCTGTCGGTTCGAGCGTCAGCATACTGGAAGGTCATAAACACGAAAAAGTTACACTACAAGAATTTTTGTCTAGGCCACCATTGGACTCCAGAATTGTGCTTATAAGTGTTCATATCCCATTTTTGGAACCGATAAGAAATAATGATTCTGTCGAAACTAGTTCTGGCTTGTTGTTTGAATCCTATCGTGCTGCAGCCCGGCCTCTTGGAAATGCATTGCCATATTTAAATGCTGCTTTCTTGGCTGATGTTTCTTGCAATAAAAATGGAGTTTTAGTAAATAATATTCAATTGGCTTTTGGTGCTTATGGGACAAGGCATGCTACAAGAGCATGGGAAGTTGAGGAATATCTGGCTGGGAAAACACTTAGTGTTGGCATTCTAAATAAAGCAGTTGAATTAGTTAAAAGTTGTGTGATACCTGAGGATGGCACTTCTCATGCTGCTTATCGGTCCAGCTTAGCTGTCAGCTATCTATTTTCATTTCTTTTTAGCTTTTCAAACAGTGTTGATTATGCGATTTCTGATGGTCCATTTGATGAAACTGATGGCATTTTGCTGGAAGAAGCTTGCAAAAGGAACAATGACGATGATCATAGTCAAATTGTGCAACCAACATTGTTGTCATCTGCAAATCATGTTGTGGAATCTAGTAGGGAGTATTATCCAATTGGTGAATCAATTATAAAATCTGGTTCTGCCATTCAAGCTTCTGGTTTGTCATGTCCTTTACTTTCTTTCCAACCATCTGTTTGGCCAGTTTCACAATATGCATGCTGAATACGAGAGAGGTTTAACTGTTCTTGAAAAGGCATATTGAAAATGTGTCCCCTTTCTACGTAAATTTTCACTTTTTCATTTCCTTATAGTTCAAAGTATAGTAACTGGTAAGCTTGATTTTGAGGGAAAATACATTTGGCTTGTTCAATAAATAAAAGATTTTTTTTTTTAAAAGGGTTGCAACTCATGAGAAGCCTTGTTGGAAACATTTACGGCATGTTTGATAGAGATGATTGGATCTTGTTGCTTTAGATCTTCCAGCAGAGTTGCAAAAAAGGACGCATATAACCGATCCCAAATTTATTGATAACAAAGCTTAGTTTGTTGTTCTTGTTTAGTATACTTATTCTGGTCAATTCTACAGGTGAAGCTGTGTATGTGGATGACATTCCATCACCACCAAACTGTCTTCATGGAGCATTTATCAATAGCACCAAACCTTTAGCACGTGTGAAGGGCATTTCTTTTGAGTCTGACTCGCTACCAAATGGGGTTACTGCTATTATCTCTTTCAAAGACATCCCAGAAGGAGGGGAAAACGTTGGAAGCAAGACAATGTTTGGTTTTGAACCTTTATTTGCTGACGATCTCACTAGGTGTGCTGGTGAGCCTATTGCTTTTGTGGTAATTCCGTGCTCCCAATATTTCCTACTAGGATTGGGATGTTTGTCCTATTGATTGCAAAGTTTCAGTTACACTTTCTCCATGAAAATTTCGAATTATGATCTTAAATTTAACTATGTGGATGGAATCCTCTGCAGCTTGCGGAGACACAAAAGTATGCTGACGTGGCTGCTAAAATGGCCCTGGTTGATTATGACACCAAAACTATAGATCCGCCCATTTTAACCGTTGACGAGGCTGTTGATAGAGCAAGTTTTTTCGACGTTCCTCCTTTCTTATACCCAGAAAAAGTTGGCGATTTCGTGAAAGGAATGGCTGAAGCTGACCATAAGATTCTCTCTACTGAGGTACTTCAATTAGTTTGTATACTTTGCATTTGTTTCCAAAAGGTTTTCTCCATTGTGTTCTAAGTACCTACACAATCCTTTCACTTTGATCTAAGAAGCCCAATGGCCAAGGAAATACGACGTGGAAATGACAGAGACATATTGTCACCACGTGATTTCCAAAAAAGGTAGGAAACGGATATGTGGATTTAAATATAGGGCACGACACAAGACTTGTTGAAGACTTGCTTGAGGAGTGTCCCTAAAGTAATACTCCAGCGTTGAGAATTTTAAAAATATATAAAATATAAGACATGGGCACGTGGCCTGTCAAACACGTCTTGGATTGTCCTAGAGTCAGTGTGACAGTGTCCGACGCGATACAATACGTGCTGGGACGGACACAGGCCTGCCCCCTAGTATGGGTCTTCGTGCTTCATAGACCTTGAGACTATGGGTTGGATTTACTTTCAAAACAAGTATTTTTTTTTATTATTTATTTATTTATTTATTTTTTACTTAAAAGTAAGAAAAAGTAACTTATCGAAACATATTTGGAATGAAAGGTTACACAAAAGTAACTTCATTTATTTATAAGCTTAGCCAACATGTGACCATGCAAGTTTTTGAATAAATGCATCTTATGTCCATTTTTATACTTGTAGATCAAGCTCAATTCGCAATACTATTTTTATATGGAGACCCAAACTGCTTTAGCAATCCCAGATGAAGATAACTGCATGGTAATTTATAGTTCAATTCAATGCCCGGAGTTCTTGCATAGTGTAATTGCGAAATGTCTTGGTATTCCCGAGCATAATATCCGTGTGATTACAAGAAGAGTAGGTGGAGGCTTTGGTGGAAAGGCAATAAAAGCAATGCCTGTAAGTATCTAGCAAAGTGCCATTCAATTCTTCTCTTTTCCTCTATATTTTTCATATCTAACTGATGCAGTTATCAATTAATCAATATTACTTTTAACTTGCATCACTATTACTTGAGCTTCTATAAAGCTAAAATCTTCTCAATTAGTTTATCAAGACTGTCTCAGTGTGTCTGAGAAGGAGCGTATTTGAATAAGCTTAAAAGAAGTGACTTTTTGTTTTCAAAATGTTTGGATATGTTACTTTTTCTTACTGTAAGGAAACAAATTTTGTTTCTTTTCAAAAGTAATTCGCCAACTGTCAAGTAACTTGCTCATTTTTATCTTTAAAAACTCACTTTTTAACTTATAAGTTAACTTTTTAATCTTAGGCAAACACGCTCAAGATATCCAAAAAAATCAATGTTCTATGAAAGTCCTACTGTTCAATGTACAACATGAAGATCATCTATTTTTGATGACTTTGCTCAAGTAGATAGAATAAATCTATTTTATGAGTGTAAAATCTCAATACAAATGCCATATGTGTTTTTTCAGGTTGCTACAGCATGTGCACTTGCCGCATACAAATTATGCCGTCCAGTCAGGATATATCTAGATCGTAAGACTGACATGATAATGGCAGGAGGAAGGCATCCGATGAAGATAACTTACACTGTTGGGTTCAAATCAAACGGGAAGATAACAGCATTGCACCTTGACATATTAATAAATGCGGGAATAAAGTCAGATATTAGCCCTGCAATGCCAAGTAACATAGTAGGTGCACTCAAAAAGTATGATTGGGGTGCTCTGTCTTTTGATATAAAGGTATGCAAAACAAACCATCTTAGCAAATCTGCTATGCGGGCCCCAGGGGAAGTGCAGGGATCTTTTGTAGCTGATGCTGTAATAGAGAATGTAGCTTCTGTGCTGTCAATGGAAGTGGATTCTGTAAGGAAACGAAATCTTCACACGTATGAAAGCCTTAACTTGTTCTATGGGAGTGCCGCTGGGGACTCCATAGAGTATACTTTGCCTACTATATGGGATAAGCTGGCCAGATCATCAAGCTATGTCGATCGGATTGCCATGATAGAACAGTTCAATGGGTCTCACAAATGGCGGAAACGGGGAATTTCTCGAGTGCCAATTGTGCATGAAGTTTTAGTACGACCGGCCCCAGGAAAAGTGAGCATTCTTTGGGATGGATCTATTGTTGTAGAAGTTGGAGGTATAGAATTGGGCCAGGGGTTGTGGACAAAGGTAAAACAAATGACAGCTTATGCTCTCAGTACAATTCAATGCGACGGAAGTGAAAATCTTGTCGAGAAAGTAAGAGTTATACAGTCGGATACCTTGAGCTTAATTCAAGGAGGGTTCACTGCTGGGAGCACGACGTCTGAGTCAAGTTGTGAAGCAGTTAGATTATGCTGCAATGTCTTGGTTGAAAGACTAGCCCCTCTTAAGAAACAGTTGCAAGAGCAAATGGATTTTGTGAACTGGGATATCCTGATACTCCAGGTTCCTTCCTTCACTATCTTGATTTCCACCCTACCTTTATCTCAGAATCAGCACATGTAACTTTGAACACCACATTTCTGCTGTGGACCTTTTTTCAACTCATTAATGTGCCTTAGCTTAATATCTTTTCTTCGCAGGCGGTAGCATTGGAAACTTGTATGATAAATTAGATAGTTAAACACGTGTAGTGGTGCAGAAAAATCCGACTGGGAAAGTGGGGTATAAATTGGTCAGTCAACTGGCTTGTTTATATTAGGAATAAGCCCCGATCCCTACTTCTGAGAAAAATAATGAACAGAAAAGCTAGCGGAAAACGAGCAAAGAGCACATATATTTATAGTGGTTCATGTTATGGAGAAGGAGTTTCTCATCCTCATTTTTTTTCTCACGCAAAATGGCCTCCTAATGAATCGTTTACATAGTAGGAATATTAAGTCGATGGCATACAGTATGATTAAGCTCCCTCAACATTAATGGAGGATTACTTTATAAATATCATGTTTAGGGATGGAAGCTATGTTTAGGCTTCCTCAATATGAATGAGTAACAAAGCATTGATGTTTTATTCTAAGACCTTTCTTGATTATATATATATATATATATCTTTTGAAATCATAGTGTTCAAATTTTTGGCTTTTCTGAATTTAGGCTCATTTACAAGCTGTAAACTTAGTAGCAAGTTCTTATTATGTGCCCGAGTCCAACTCAATACGATACCTGAACTATGGAGCAGCAGTAAGTGAGGTAAATTCTTCTGTTTGAATCATTTCTTGCTTTCCTAACAGATTAAACTAACAAGTTTACCCCTTAGAGCTGTTATACACAAATTACATAATCAAATTTATATTGTTCATTTCTCGTTATATCTCCTAAATAAGCAGTAATCTGTTATATTAAATGAGTTCAGGAAATAGATGACTCACGTACCACTAATATAACTATACTGAACCCATGGATATTGCAGGTAGAAGTGAATATTCTGACAGGAGAAACAAGAATACTGCGATCAGATATTATCTATGACTGTGGACAAAGCATGAACCCTGCTGTGGATTTGGGACAGGTACATGATTGAAAAATCCATTGTCCGGTTAATTTTGTTGTTGGTGTCAAAAGAGGGGAACGATCTAGAGTATTTCTATAAAAATTGTTATCTTTTATTGCTGTGTTGATTGTGTATAAATACTGTACAAATATGAATATACAAGGAAAGTAAATAAACCTAATTCCTAGAAATCAGCTTCCCAAACATAAATACAACTATATAAGGTAACATCCCCCCTCAAATTGATGCGGGGAGATCAACCAGCAGCAATTTGACAACAAGGAATTGATGCCGCAGCCAAGTCATTGCTTTCGTGAAAATATCGGCCACCTGAAGATCAGAAGAAACGTAGGGAAAGGATATCACTTGATCTATCAAAGTGACACGAATAAAATGACAATCAACCTCAATGCGTTTGGTGTGTTCACGAAAGACTGGATTGCCTGCAATCTGAATAGCACTAGTGTTATCCGCATGGAGAGGAGTAGGATGAGCCTGAGGAAACCCAAGCTCCTCCAGAAGACCACGCAACTAAATAATCTTAGAACAAGCGGTAGACATGACACGGTACCCAGCCTCAGTAGATGATTTAGAAACACGATCTTGTTTCTTACATTTCCAAGAGATCAAAGCATCACCCAAAACATACACCAGCCCGTTGTAGAATGACGGGTATAAGGACATCCAGCCCAGTCAGCATCACTGTAGGCTAAGAACTGAAGAGAAGACCCTTTAGGAAAGAATAGCCCACGAGTAGGTGATCCACGTAGATAACGAATAATACGGCGAACAGCCGCAAGATGAAGATGTCGAAGGGAAGACATAAATTGGCTGACCCGATGGACGGCATAAGAGATATCAGGGCGAGTAGTGGTCAAATAAATAAGACTCCCGACTAGACGACGATAAAGAGTAGAAGATCCCCTTCATCTTTCGTGTACTTCAGCCCAAAGATTTTGAAAACCTGAGAAATATTCTTCAATTGATATGTTTCCCTGTGTAAAGTTAGCCATTTCAAATTCCAATTGAAAACGTCTAGCAGTATTGTTCTGCTTGTAAACCTTGCCAAGATAAGGCCACATATCAGCAGTAGTTTTGTAAGGTCTTAGATTGAGAATGAGTTGAGGTTCGATCGAACTATAAGGATCCAGGTCGTAACCCGAGCATCCTTGATTTCTCACTTCGATAAAGCATTGGCATCTTTTGGAGCAGGATCACTTCCATCAAGATGACCCCACAACTCTTTACCTTTGACAAATAGTTGAAATTGAAACTCTCAAGCCGAGTAATTTTTTCCATTAAAACGAATAAGAAAGGAGTCTAACTTGTCAGATGATATTATGAAATAAATATCCAACTCAATAACGAGACTTAAATAGCAAAGAATGGCCCAAAGAATTAAATAACCAAGAGAGGCCCAAAATGACCCGAATAGCAAAGACTAGCCTAAATGAAATACCCAACAAAAGGCAACCACAAAGATACCCAGCCACACGAAAAATTTCGAACCCAGCGAAAACTTCAACAAACAGAGACTCGCCGGAATTGGAAGCCCGTAGAAGACGATCGGAAATCTGAGGGGAACGGGTTCGATCCGCGTTCACTGCACCAAAACCCAACGACGACCAGCAACGGAACCAGCTACAAACACTCGTGACTCGCCCAAGGCCGAAACAGCGAGCCTAACACTGAAACGGAATGGTCCGATCGCGGCCGAAATAGAATGGTCCGATCGCGACGAGCCCAACACGAAACCGGAAGGTCTGATCGAAAAAAATACACCCGGTATGAACTTAGAACCACGACTCTGATACCATGTCAAAAGAGGGGAACGATTTAGAGTATTTCTATAAAAATTGTTATCTTTTATTGCTGTGTTGATTGTGTATAAATACTGTACAAATATGAATATACAAGAAAAGTAAATAAACACAATTCCTAGAAATCGGCTTCCCAAACATAAATACAACTATATAAGGTAACAGTTGGAACATTGCCCCATTGGTCCCTGGCCCATTAGCTTTCTAGCAACTTGGTTTCCAACCTATTCTTTTGAAAATGTTGTTCCCAACTTCTCAATTTGTAACATCATTGGCTAGTTTGTGGAACCTTCAATATCGTTGTTAAAAAGTTAAATTTTCATTAAAATTACCATTATATCCTAGTGGAGATGGGTTTGGTTAAAATCACTTAGGGTGTGAAGGTATTAATGTTTTTGTTTTCTCTCTTTCATTTCTTTTTCATTAAAATTATTTGTGTTGCCTCTTGTACCTTTCAAAACATTGCTCACTTGCATTGCATGTGCACTGTTAATATCCAAACAGATAGAAACTTTCCTATACAACCGACAACTCTACAAAAGTAAAAGTTTGGGAGACAGCGCTACCTAAATAACATTCCATAGGTTCCATAGGTTGGAGACTATTCTGAAATTTCCCCACTGTTATTTAGTATGCAATGGTATTGAGCTTCTTCTTGATCAGTATAATTCTTGTTTTATTCTTTTTGCTAGCTCATGCAATCAAATATTGACTAATGTTTTCCATTATCTTCTTTTTACAGATTGAAGGGGCTTTTGTACAAGGAATTGGATTTTTCATGCTTGAAGAGTACCTTATAAATTCAGATGGCCTGGTGGTTGCAGATAGCACATGGACATACAAGATCCCAACCATCGACACTATACCAAAACAGTTCAATGTTGAGGTTCTAAATAGTGGACATCACCAAAACCGTGTTCTCTCGTCTAAGGGTACGTTGTTTGTGTTCCCATGTGAATATTTTCAGTTTTTCGTCCCTCCAAACAGTATATTGCAAGCGCATTCAAACACTACTCAAAGAGGGGTTGTAGTATTTGTTTGCTAAGATCAAATTACTTTTTTGACAGCTTCTGGTGAACCACCATTGCTTCTGGCAGCATCTGTTCACTGTGCTACAAGAGCAGCCATTAAGGCAGCCAGGAAACAGCGTAAATCGTGGGGGGCGCTAGATGAGACTGATTCAACGTTCCAGTTGGAAGTTCCTGCTACAATGCCTGTCGTTAAGCAACTCTGTGGCCTTGATATGGTCGAGATGTATTTGCAAAGCTTGGTCACTTGTAAATGAAACTTGAACAACATTGTGTTTCTACACGCTCAAAATACAATGATAGATACACTAGCTATAGGATGAGCAAATTTACAACCTTCAGAAATTATACTGTTGTTGTAATAATCTGTTCTTGGAACAAGTACTTCTCAGACTGTAATAAGCGACATTAGACACTTAAATACATCTCAAAAGAAAAAGACCACAGGTCAATGACGGGTAAATAAGTTAAAATATCTATATTATATCTAGTACTATGAATAAAAGATGCTTTGAAAATTGAAATTATAAAATGAATATTTAATGAGGCATTTTCATTGAGAAGAAAGCTATACTTTGCTGGTTCTATGAGTTCAAAGCTCAAACTTCGTCAGAATTCTGGTTGCTTTCTTGTATTGAGGTTTTGTACTGTCGAGTAATTCATTGACTTCACGCAGCTTTATGATTTTCTTGAATGATAGAGGTGTAAAAATGGTCAAACGGCCCAACAAAATCATTTAGTTGTTTATAAAGTACTGAAAGCGAAGAACTTAAAAAATAATTTTTTCAATATTTCACATAAATGATTATAATTAATTTTTCTTGCTTGGAAAGGGAAAAAAAATCTTGACCATTTTCCAATTAAAATCAAATTATTTGAATGCCATTGACAAGCTCCCTCACAATTACCAACTTCAGAGGAAATAAGACCTTTTTTTTAACTTTCCATTTTAATAATCAAGTGAAATTTTCTTTAAAAATCAGATGCACCCACAGCTATTAGATCCGACCTGAATCAACCTGGTCGAGGTACTAGATCTCAAATTACTAGTTGGATGGATCAGTGGTCGAACCGATGGGTTGTTAAAAAATTATTTAAAAAAAATTAAACTATAAAATTCTTTCTTTGAGATAAAATTAAAGTTTTAAAATTATCTGTCATTAATTATTTGTATATATTTTTAAAAAAATATTCACTTCATCTTAATTAAAATTAGGACTGTAATTTTTTAAAAAACTATAAATGATTCACTAGATACATTTATATATTATTACAAAGATATAACAATGAATTATTGGGTCCTAGTGGATAGGTGATAATCTTGTTACTTTCGAAGTTTAATGTTCAACTCGTTTGAACCCAAAAGTTTTAAAGACAAACTTTTGAAATCCGAGCAATTAATATCAACCAAATCCCAGTTTAATATAAAATCATTGGTTAGTCTGGTCGAAACCCGATCTTTGACCGGGTTACTTTCATTACAATCAAATTTTTTTGCCCAACCTAGTCATGGGCCCACGTCTCCAAATTTTTTGCCCGATCAATCGGTCTGGACCAAGTTTTATAAATCAACCATGCTTGGTGTACAATCATTAGTGGATT
>CAIGRE010095917.1:0-12350 GCA_903798275.1 Fraxinus angustifolia subsp. syriaca | reverse complement strand
TCCATGTTTGGTATAACTAAAAAATTTGATAAAAAAAAGTAAGTCAAAGTCAGCATTTAATTTTAATTTTAATCACTTTTTTTTATTTATAAAATTCACAATTTTTCAATCACATATTTTATCAACTTTTATTAAAATCTATTAAAATTTTGATTTTTAATTACATTAAACATATAAGTGTTGTGCCTAAATTCAATCAATTTAGGTTGTAAACAATTTAATATGTTTAATGAATATATTTTGACAATATCTATTATTTATTTGAATTACTAATCTAATAAATTATGTTAAATAATAGAGTCCGTATATTTCAGCCTTAGTAATTTCTTAGTTATAAGGATTGTGATTGTAAAATACAAATTATATATAATTGAATCTTAAATTATTCGTGGTCGTAAGTAATAACGAGATATGAATATCGTTATTACGGACAGACCATCATGTGTGTCATTTCTTATTTATGAAGTGGTAACTAGTCTCACGAGCTAAACGATAGTGACACTTCAATGAACACTTGAAAAAAAATTAGTTCTCTCAATCTTGTTCCATGTGTGGATTTTCATTGTAGGCTAGACAATTGGATAACCGTTGATTGCATATCGGAATTGTTCTTCAAGAAATTCATCAAATGTATAATTTTCTGTCTAAATATAAAACAAATCTTTGGTGAAAATTGAAATTTGTTTAATCTTTCGTTGTTTATGACTAAGTAAATTTCCAATAAATCTGGTTTAAATATATAACAAGTGTTGGGGTGGGTGAGAGAGTGAGCGTGGGGGTGGGGGTGGGGGTGGAAAAGCAAAACGCTTTACCTATTTTATATTAATTTTGGTTTGAAGTATTTGATTTTAGTTGGGATTGGCTTTGTTTGTTGGCCAAATTAAAGGAATTTGACATCATCTTAATTAATATAACATTTTTCTGCAGACTTTTGTATTGTTAGCTTCAAATACTGGCGAATCGTATCAATTATTGCGCCAAATTGAACAATCATGCTTAATTCATCAAAGTAAACTTTAAATAGTTTGTTTTGATTCGAAAATAATTAGGCACCTGTTTTATTTTTATTTTTTTGTTAATATAGGAACCTGCAGCCGCTACCCGTCATAGAGCCTCGACCACTCTGAATGGGCGGAGGCACAATCACTGTGAGTGCGCACTAGGTAAACCTCGATCTATGTGTAGTAGCCCGCAAACTATACATAAAAGATAAATCGCACTAGACAAGCTCGGTGTGACAGCTCGATCGAAGAAGTGTTGGCAGGGGATTTGACATGTATTATTTTATTATTTTAACTTAAACTGCCATTGGTTTCACATGGTCCCACTTTCAGTCCAATTAGCAATGATTTCCGTTTTTAACAAAGTCCAAACTAAGCACTTGCAACATAAAACATTGGAGAGTGGAGAAGATATTGTTGAATTTTGCATTTCTTTTAGGTAATTGTGGGTATAGGTTTTAGTCTAAAATGTACTTGATGTAAAATTATCATGGGTTAACCCTCAAATTAGGCAAAAAATAGTGAAGATAAAGCATTGGTAGAGAAATTTGGTTGCGTGTAAAAAGATGTATATATACATCTTTTAAGGGTTAGCACGTGTCATCTGTTTGGCTGCTTCGAGCATTTTTATTTGAAAACTAGTCTTTTGATTGTGCAATACACAAACTCTCTTATTTTTAAGGTAATGTTAATGTGCCTGCAAAATAGATTTAGACAAGTTGCAAATTCACCATTCATTTGATATTCGAGTTTTTTTTTTTTTCAAAGAGAGTAAATTAAATTTTGTGATCACATTAAAGAAATCAAGTTCTCAAAGGATTCAGATTACATTTGAAGAAACGAAGTTTTCGGAGGAGTAAATACCGAGGTGAATAGAAACAAAAGAAAGTTGTTTTATCTTTCGTGTGATTCTCTTTTTCATCCCTAATTAGGTTAATTTCACAAACGGTCACTGAATTTACCTAAAAATTATAAAACAATCACTAAAATTTAAAACTTGCATTAACTGTCATTGAAGTTTCATGCGCTTTCACAAATGGTCACTGAAATTTTAGTTTGTTTCATAAACAGTCACTAAATGACTTTTTATTTTATTTTAATTCAAACTTAAAGAAGCAAACACGTGGGCATACAAGTTTGACCACCTCAAGCGCAAATTCATTTCTTTTAAGTGCCTCATTTGGCACTTGAAGTTGTCAAACTTCTATGTCGATGTGTTTTGATCCTTTAAGTTTGAATCAAAATCATAACGGTCCTTCAGTGACCGTTTGTGAAAGAGCATGAAATTTCGACGACTGTTTCTGCAAGTTTTAAATTTCAGTGACCGTTTTATAATTTTTACGTAAGTTTAGTGACCATTTGTGAAATTAACCCTCCATAATTTCCCAGTGAAACAAGGATGCATGAGAAAATGAAATCAACGAAAAACATTTCCTTCATCTAGTATTGGTGTAACACTTTAAAGTAAGAGATTTACAGATGCTATATGCAATGATATGTATTTCAGAATATAATAGGAAAATGACTAATTGAAATGAAGACTACAAAAATGTGTAGTGCATGTCTTTATTTTCAGTCTGAGAGCTCAATTATAAGATAAAGATAATGTTCGAGTCAGTTGAATTAGCTTAATATTTTGTTCTTAACTTTCCCATAATAAATCTATTTTTTTAAATCTCGGGTATTCTTACAAATAAAATGAAAGGAACATAACTCGTGCCCCTGAAATTTCATCTCATCTCACCTTCACTAGCCTTTTAAAATTCCAGACAAAAGCTAACTTAGATACACAGTATATGTTATGACCCGTCCCTAGCCAAAATGGTAAGAAACCAATAACTTAGATATAATAGGGTTATGTTTGTTGGAATTATTCCTAGTGTGAATTGAAATATATCTCCAATAGGTGTGTCTTCAATTGTAAAGAGTCGTGTTGTTTAGAATATGTGTGACTATTTAAAAGGTGTATGATGAAAATGTATATGTTATACTATATTAAGAGAATTAAAATACAATTAAAATTGAAAATGACTGTTATTGGGTCTCACTCGTCTGATAAAAGTCAACAATAATGACTAATTTTTCAATTTTAATCTGATTTTAATCACTACCGAACGGGCCCTTAATGTGAAAAGATGTGATGTATGTTAAGAGATGCAACATTTTAACAAGTCACTTGAAAATCTATATATAGAAGCCTTTAGTTCCGATTTTCCTATGTCAAATCAATTCAAATTATTATTGATTTCTAATTCTCTCCTCGCTTCAAAAATTCCATTCCTTTTATTTTGTCAAAAGAAATTTATGTTCGAATTATTTTCAGAAATAAAATTTCGTTGTACATTCCATTCCATTCAAGAAAAACGTTGTTTATACTTTTGGTTCCGATAAGGTTGGTATAGTGCACTACTTAGTTTGGAAGAAGCATTATATTTTGGGAGACAAACATTCAATTATCCTGTTGGTACCAGTGCATGGAGCAAAATCTGTCTTAAGAAGATTTGCTATGGTATACCTCGATTCATCATCACTCTTATTTTCTTTCTTTTGATTATACTTCTTGTTAATTTGACAATAATTTTAAGACTGATTTCCTTTTCTTCTACATTTTTTACGTAATTTTATTGCATGGTTTCAATATTGTAATATTGATTGAATTTTACTATGATTGTTGTTTTACAGGAAAAAACAATATTGTAATATTGATTGAATTTTTCTATGATTGTTGTTTTACGAAAAAATGACTAGTTAAACTGAAAAAACTAGTGAAGTGCTTGGACAAACTTCTACGTCTACTCCATTTGTCATGCCACCAGCATCTCTACAAGAAAAGTCGTAGAAATTCAATGGCACATATTTCAAACGTGACAACAAAAGACGCTATTCTACCTGACTATACTGAATTCGGTAAAAATTTTGCGTAAAGATTGCCTTGCTTAGACACAAGCAAATGCTATTGATAAAAATACATAATTGGCTATTGAAGGATCAAAGTATATTAATTTTCTTTGTCGGTATATTCTCAACGGGTTGAATAACACTTTGTACAATGTGTATTATTCATACAAGACGGCTAAGGAATTGTAGGGATCTCTTGATAAAAAAAATCCAAGACAAAAAATGCCAGAACGAAGAAATTCATCGTTGGTAAATTTTTGGATTGCAAAATGGTTGATTCAAAGGTAGTTATGAGTAAAGTTCAAGAGATGCAAATAATTTTTCACGATATTGAGTCGGAAGGTATAGAATTAAGTGAATATTTCCAGATTGATGCTATGATCGAGATACTACCTCTACTATAAAAGGATTTTAAAAACTATCTTAAATACAAGTGTAAAGAAATGACAATGGAAGATATGATTGTTCGATTTTGCATTGAAAAAGACAACAGGGTTGTAGAAAAGAAAAGTTCTATGCGAAACATGGAAGCAAAAGATAGCATAATTGAAGACTCTGGGACTAAAAGAAAAAAGAGAAAGCATCCTTGTTCGTCTAAGGACATTGGAAAAGGGAATCATGCAAACGGTTTAAAAGAGACTGTTAAATTGTGAGAAGTCAGGACATCATGCTAAAGACTGTTGCATCAAGAAAAATAATGCTCAAAAGAAGAAACCTTCTAATGTAAACATAACTAAAATAGACAACATATCAGTTGTATTTGAAGTTAACTTGGTATCAAATGCTATTGATTGGTAGGTAGATACATGAGCCACTCGTCGCATTTGTGTAGAAAAAGGGTTTATTCACCGAGTACAAGAAGATGATCAAGATGAACATCTCTATATGAACAACTCAGCTTCATCCAAGATAGAAGGAATTTGAAATGTCATTCTGAAGAATCCGATTTCAAGTTCTATACTCGGTAAAAAGGGATTTAAAATAGTATTTGAGTCTCATAAATTTATACTTATTAAAGGGGGCATGTATGTTGGAAAGGTTTACTTGATGGTTTGTTTAAGGCCAGTGATGTTGTGGTGGACAATAAGTCCATATATTTGTATCCACAAGTATAAAATTGATTATTGTGTTTACTTGTTCGAGTCTTTCTTTTTATGGCATAGCATATTAGAACATGTTAATCATACTTCATTAAGGAAATTGATAGGTTTACGACTTATACCTAAACTTGAATCGGAAAATGAACATAAATATGAGATTTGTGTTGAAACAAAATTTGCTAAAAAAAGCCTTTCAATTCGACTAAAAGATGCAGTAAACCATTAGGGTTCATACATAGTGATATATGTGATCTAAAATTTGTTCAAACTCAAGTTGGTAAAAAATACTTTATCACATGTATAGATGATCATAATAGATATTGTTATATATATTTGTTAAGTAGTAAGGACGAAGCATTGGATGCATTTGTCACCTACAAAACTGAAGTTGAAAATCAACTTGGCAAGATGATCAATGTACTAAGATCCAATAGAGGCGATGAATATGACTCATCAAATTTTGATGAATTATGTGCAAAGTTTGATATTATTCACCAAACAATCACTCCATATATTCTTCAGCAAAATGGAGTTGTTGAGAGGAAAAATATGATTTTAAAAGATAAGGTCAATGCTATGCTTATTAGTTATGGCTTACCACAGAATTTGTGGGGGGAAGCGGTTTTAACTGCTAATCTTATTCTAAATAAAGTTCCTCATAAGAAAACTGGTTTAGTACTTAATGGATTGTGGAAAAGCAAAATGCCTTCCTACAAATCCTTAAAAGTGTTTAGCAAAAGTGGTTATTCCTCATCCTAAAAGGATCAAGTTAGGACCTAAAACTGTCGATTGCATTTTTATTAGAGATGCTATAAATAGTAGTGCATGATATTCATGTCAATATAATTATAAATTATCGAATCCAGAGATGTCAAATTGTTTGAAAGTGTATTTCTTAATAAAAGGGGATACTCCCGAGGATAATAGGAAAAGAAAAAATGATAATACTTTTGAAAGAAATAAAGAATTTGAACTAAGAAGGGGGTAAAAGAGCAAAGATTGTTAAATCATTTGGTCCAAACTTTATATCATTTAACATCTTAGGAAGCTATGACTAGCCTAAAATCTTCATTTTGGAAAGTAGCTATAAAAAAAGAGATCGAATCCATTACGAGTAATTTTACTTGGCAATTGGTTGATATTCTCAAGGGAACTAAACCAATTGAAAGTAAAAGAATTTTTAAAAGAAAGTTAAAACTCAATGGTACAATAGATAAATATAAAACTCGGCTTGTTGCCAAATGATATCGTTAAAAAGGTCTCGACTTTTTTTGCACTTATTCACCAGTAACAAGGATAACTTCTATCTGGGTTTTAATTACTATAGTAGTTTTATATAACTTACATTCCTAATCATGACATAGTTAAATTTTTCGTGCCGTTATTTAGAAGTTTGCTTCAATCTTTATAAGGATTTAACAAATCTACAAACTTTGTGTTTTTGTCCTTTCATCTTGAAACCTTCTGATTGTTCCATATAAACTTCCTCATTTAATTCACCATTTAGAAATGCAGTTGATTTGTCTATATGTTGATGACATGCTCATGTTAGGAACTCATATAAAAGTCAATAATAAGACAAAGATCAACACCTGATAGGATAACCTTGTATCAAACACATTATGTAGATAAAGTGTTTGAGAGGTTTAAGATTCATGATATTAATTAGTCTAATAACTCATTTCCTCCCCATGTAGTTCTTCACAAGAATACTGAAAATAGTAAATAACAATTAGAGTATTCCCAAATAATTGGAAGTCTAATGTACTTAATGAATTGTACAATGTCAAACGTAGTCTACTCGGTAAGTAAGTTAAGTCGATGTACAAGTAATCCCAATAACAAACACTAGCGTACATTACTTAGAGTGTTGGGATACTTAAAACGTACTCAAGAGTATTATTTATTACATTATAGAAAATATCCTCCAGTAGTTGAAGAATACGGTGATGCCAACTGGATCAAATGAATCTAAATATACTAGTGGCTATGTATTTATTCTCGAAGGTGGTGTGATTTCTTGAAAATCTTCTAAACAAACGTGTATTGCTCAATCTACAATGAAATTCGAGTTTATTGTTTTAGACAAAGCAGGAGAAGAGGCTGAATGATTAAAACATTTATTTGAAGATATTTTGATATGGCCAAAGCCTATGTCGCTATATATATCCATTGCAATAATCAAGCGGCTATAGCTACATCATAACATTTTGTGTACAATGGTAAGTCAATACATATATGTTGTAGACATAATACTATTTGATAGTTACTCTCAAATGAAATAATGTCAATTGAATTTGTTAAGTCAGGAGATAACGAATCCGTTTACAAAAAGGTTAACTAGAGAGATGATATACTNAAAACCTACAATCATGGATTCATAAATCATAACCATCTATACCTACTTAATAAAAATCTAACCTAGCGACTGGAGATCCCAAGAACTATGATCAATAGGAAAACTAGTTATGAATGATTAGATGAGAAGCACTTCAGAGTTTTAACTCTTCGATTCTATGGTGCAAATAAGTGTTGTCCACCGAAGATTGACTAGGATAAACTATACTTTTAACAATGACTATATCTTGTAAATAATACAAATAGAGTATTTTAGGGCACTCTTCAAAGAACACATATGTGAGTACGAACTTGGTCGGTTCAAATGAGAATTTTTTTCAAGTTTGATTGTGCCCGCAACTCAAAATGTCTACGTCCACCTCTGCATATGAACACCTTAGTTTACACATTGTACATTAAAATTAAGATACAGGCCGAGTGCTTATAAGCTATGGATATTACAGAATGGTGGTTGTAGATATTACGGAATGTCAAGAGGAGCGGAACATGAGAAACATTGAATTTAACATCAAATGTTAACTTAGAAGAGCAGCAACACAGTCAATTAGACATTAGTAAATTTCAGCATTTACGTCTTTGCATGAAAAAAAAAACTGTGAAATTCTACAAATAGCTAATTAAATCCGTTCACTTCTAATCTGAAAAATAGAAAAGTAAAAATAAAAATATGTTTAATTCCTTACTCTTATATGCATATTCCCACAAAAAAAAAATATATATATATATATGTGTATATATATATATATATTATTTTTTTAGATAATAGCCAAATGAAAGAAGATTATTTGACTATAGAACAGTGCACCCAAGGGTTACATAAACTACCACGCAACGTCTTTCAAATTAGAAGTGCACGGCACGTTACAATCAGATGCCAAATATACAACCTCAGCAAATCAAATTGAAAAAGAAATATTATCAATAAACTGTCTAGGTAATGTAAAAATCAGTTCAACTTTTGTAAAGGGATTAAAATCTTGTTTGTTCACTAAAAAATAGTCACCAGAGTCAAATCCGTCACTTAAAATACATTACAACTTCATTGGACAATGAATCAGGGTCCACTATCAGCCACACAGATCATCATCTCTACTACTGACGAATAGCATACTCTTCCATTAGTGTCTATTCTTTTATGTGAGTTCGAGATCGCATAATTCCCTATAATTCGGTTAATTTGCCATTCTTGCCGTATCGTGTGTGTTTATATATTTAATATGCTCGACTAAATAGACCGAACAAGATTAAAGAAAAAAACATGTTACAAAATTGTCAGTTGCCGTGTATACAATCCAATAGAGGGTCTAAAATGAAGATTCTAACTTCTTAAAATCAAAACTATGACAACTAAACGAAATGCAGGATGAGAAAGTACATCCAATGACTGATACTGGCATTTCATGTGAAAAATGAGCAAAAAACAGTTTGCATCCGTAAGTCTGCTCCAAGGGAATGATGAACCCAAATGAAAGGGTTGGGAATTGTGAATTTTACTGTAGAATTTTTGGTGTTTATGTTGGGAAAATTCAATTGAAGATAGTAAATAATTAAGGGATTTGTTTCATTTTTGGAGAATTATCTCCTCTAAATTTGATTGTGATTTTATTGAACGAGAAAAAAGGAGGATCAAAAGAACTATTTACCCTTGAAGATTTTCGAATTGGCTTGGACCAACTTGAAAACCTCAATTTGGGGGTTTTAAAATTTTGATTTGAATCCGATAAATTTAGAGGGATTCAATATGAAAATCGATAAATTTCATCATTTGTTGTTCAGTTTGATTCTCATTTTCCTCAAAGTAATTTTTTTCTCTTTTCTTTTCAATCGCGCATTCTTTAATAACATAATATTATATGCAATTCAAGATTTTTTTTTTTTTCATTTTTAACCACGTGTTATTCAATAATTTACTATTTCAAAATATATTCCAAGAATGATAAAATTGAACTTTTGCAAAGGTGTTGGATGAAATTGCTATTATACAATAGCTAGATGACCAAATAAAACTTTTAAAAAGATGAAGGATGGAATTACTTTTGTAAACTAGTTGGACGAACAAATTGAACTTTTGGAAAATTTGAAGGACAAAAATGCTTTAAAAAATTGAAGAGTGAATGAATTGAACAATTCGAAAAGGTGAAGGATTCAATTGCTTTACTAAACAGTTCTATGACCGAATTGAAGTTATTAAAAGGTTGAATGATGAAATTACTTTTTAGTAATAGTTTGATTACCAAATTGAAATTCAGTAAAGTTGCAGGAAACCCTAAACCTTCAACTCTTCGAAAGGTTCAATTTGATGGTCCAACTATTTCATCCTTCAACCTTTCCCAAAATTCAATTTGGTCATCCAACTATTGGTTAAAAGATATTCAAAGTTCAACTTTTAGAAGATTTCAATTTGGTAATCAAACTATTACACCATTCAGCTTTTCGAAATGTTCAACTTGGTCACACAACTACTGTTTAGAAGTAATTTTGTCCTTCATCTTTACCAAAAGTTTTGTTTGGTCATCCAATTATTTCTATATATCAATTTAATCCTTCAAAAGTTCAATTAAGTAATCCAGCTATTGTTCAATAGCAATTTCATTCTTTAACTTTTTCAAACGTTCGATTTAAAAGAAATTTCATCCTTAAACTTTTTCGAAATTAAATTTGGTAAATCCAACTAGTACTTAAAAGAAATCTCACCTTCAACTATTGCAAAAGTTCAATTTGGTCATCCAACTATACTTAAAAGCAATTTCGTCCTTTAACTATTTTTTTAAATTTGGCCCCTATTTGTTCTACATTTTTAACTAATTTGTATGAGAATTGTGATCGTTGTACAGTGAGCCTAACTGATATTTTTGACATTTTTGTGTGATAATGGGCCCCAGTAGTTTGAATAAAACGATCACAAAATTTCTACTAGTTGATGAAAAATGTAGAACAAACAGGGGCTTAATTTGGTGATCAATCTATTATTAAAAACAATTTACCCTTCAAAACTTCAATTTGGTCATCCGACTATACTTTAATAGCAATTGGGTCAGCCATCTCTTATTTAACGTTGATTTCATCCTTCAGCTTTTTTTATAAGTTGAATTTAAAGCAATTTCATAGTTCAATTTTTTTTCTCAAGATTACTAGTGAAATTTTGAAGATCTCCAACAATTACAATCTTGACGAATTATTTGGTATTCTAATCTACGAGTTTAAAATTAATTAGATTAGGTTACAAAATTAAGCAATTACTCATCTGTTTCATCCCTGCAAACCCCGCCTGATTCTTCCCGTCTTTCCCGATAATCTGCCGCCTGCCACCACCAAAACGACCACGGCCAATGCAGCTGCTCCGCCATCCACCGATAAAGAACGTGTAGAATTTTATTTACCCTCCTCTACAAACATCTTCATAGCCTCAAAACTGATAGCACACTATGCTTCACTCAACCAGCCCTATTCTTCCGCCAAAGTCTTTTTGATTCTCTCAGTTTCGGAGACCCTTCTCTTTGGAACTCAGTCATTAAAGCCCATTTTTCCAATGGAAGGTACGTAGGCAGAGGCCGTTGATTTTTTTCTTCGAGATGTGGTTTTGTAACACGTTGCCTAATCAATTTAATATACCCATTGTTGTTTCAGCCTGTGCTGAAGTTGGGTTATTGTATTTTGGAATGAGTATTCATGGATTGGTTACAAAATTGAATCATTGTATGGAAATTCTGCAATTGGGTCTTCATCTGTGTATGGCTCCAGCTGAGAAGTTATTTTATGGAGGATATGATCAAGATGAGAACTCTTGGAGGAAATAGATGGTTTGTTGACGAGGATAATGCTAGGTGTACATAGCATTAGCCGGCACCCCTTCACTAGGGGGCCAAATATGTGGTCATTATGGACATCTTTGTAGACATAGCTATGTACCCATAACATTATTCTTATTGCCAAGGACATTACGACTTTAAATAATAGTTGGATGGCCAAATTGAAGTTAATAAATAGTTGAAGGATGCAATTAGTTGACGATTTTAAATAATAGTTGGACAACCAAATTGAAGTTAATAAATAGTTGAAGGATAAAGTTGCTATTAAAGTATAGTTGGACGACCAAATTGAAGTTAACATATAGTTGAAGGATAAAATTGCTATTAAAGTATAGTTGGATGACCGAAATGAAGTTTTTAACAAAAATGCTTATGAGCCCGGTTGGCTTGCTTATAAGCAAGGTCGGCTCTCTTATAAGCCAGGTCGGCTCACTTATGAGCAAGATCGACTCGCTTATGAGCAAGGTCGGCTTGCTGATGAGTAAGGTTTGAACGATTTCCTTGTTAAGAAATTTATTTAAGCGTTGCAGCACATCCAACCTTAGCTCCACTTGTTTATGAGCAAAGCTTGAGTAATTTCCTTGCTAGGAAATTCACTAGGCAAATGTTCGGCAAGAATGTCTTCAGTAAAAGGGGGATGACATAGTGATATATTCCTCCATGCTTCCTTTGCCATGGTCATTTGAGAGTCAACAGCCTCATTTTGACCTCGTCCGCTTCCAATATTTTGTTGATTGTTGGTTTGTTCAGGACGAGTGTGGGATTGATTTTCGGATGCCGAAAGATCATCCATGATGATATTTTTGTGGGTTTTATATAGTGTTAAGGCTACTTTTACAAAGTAAGGGCCCTACCTCTAGCGTCAATCTGTTGACGTCAAGAATTGTATGTACAAAATTCAAACCAACTTAAAATGTAGATGATGATTTTTACTGATAATGACTTGTAAATTACCAGAGTAAACTACAAGTGTTTTCCTTTGTTTTTGCCAAATGAGATATTTGAAATATCAAGTGTTTAGAATCCTCTTCTTTTTTGAGGATATCTTTCTCCTTTTTATAGGGAGAGATAGACAAGTATACATCATTTTCTTGTCTTATCAGTTACAGTATTGAGTTGAGAAAGTACATCATTGGCATACTTGGATTGGTTTAATGAGTTCTACTTGTCAGGTCATCATGAGT
>CAIGRE010095908.1:0-15458 GCA_903798275.1 Fraxinus angustifolia subsp. syriaca | reverse complement strand
AAACTAATGGAGGCAAGAACAGATTCATTATATTAAATTTCATACTTGAGCAGCCGGGGACAAAAATCTGTAGCATAAAACAAGGTTTTACCATTATTTGGGTCTTAAGATCAACTTCCTCGGTCTCTGCTGGTTTTGCTGCAGGTAGATATTTTGATTAACCAAGTGAGTTACCTGAAGACTCAAAGTTAATATACAATAACAAATGATAGAATAGAGAAAACCTATACCTTTGTTGGCTGCAGGGCAATGGTTCATCAATAACGATGTGAAACTGGGAGGAAAAGCTGGAAGTATCTCTTCATCAGCAACATTTTGTGAACTTTCCTGTGGATTTGAATCTTGAACCTCATTAATTGGTGGTATCAGATGTATTATCGTGTCTGCAGAAGTTGTATACTGCCAGTTTTCCTCGGGCCTGCAAGTGGCATTGGATATTATTGTCAAATTTCTTTTTGAGCATTCACTATGGTTGTTTTTTTCCTTTCTTTGTGTGGATTACAATTACTCTTATATCCCAGTTGTTTGAGGGACCAAACCTCCACGCTTTTTGCCACAAGATTTGAGTCTGTTCATATAAGTTTGTTTCAAGGAACAGAATGAAAGCAAGCAATACATCACTTTGCATACCTGTATGCAGGTCCCATTGAATGTACAGACTCAGCTTGATAAGATAGGTCAGAGTCACATGGAAGCCCTTGAAGTCTTGCACTATCCAAGATTTCCTGAGTAAAACAGTTAGAACATCGCATAGAAAACGTAATAAATTTACGTGATGCAATGGAAATAACATAATAGGCAATGAATTTATAGATACTAATGGGTACACCTTTAAAACATTCATGAAGTTTTCAGCTTCAAAGCTGCTCAAAAACCGGAATGCAAATTTCTGGATCTGTAAACATGCATAAACATTCATGAACACAAATCCTGATGAGCTTAAATATATTGAAGCAACTAAAACCATTTAGTTAAACTCATTTGATTGCATGAATAAATCAATAAACATTTTCAGCTTGATAAAAGTTAGTCCATAAGCATGACTATCCGTAGATTCCACACTCCACTGCTACAGCAAGTTTCGTCCTCTTTATATTATTAATGTAAATGGAAGAATTCTTCATTACAACAAGACGATAAGTCATAAGAAAAACTCCATCATGGAAGAAATTTTAGTAGGAGTTTGAAATTGTTTAGCAGCTTACCTGGCCTACTCCATCTTTGTAACTAACGAAAACAGCTCTGCTCCCACGTGAAGGAAATCCAGCTACACATGACACTTGAGGCCATGAGAACTGAAGCTTTGAGATATAATGCTCCTCCTGTACCATCAATGGAACCACTAAATTTGTTACATTCTCTATGAAAATTCGCAAAAACAAAATGGTACTTACAAAAAACATCGTAAATAAGGGAATAACACCATCAGAATCGATCCACAGAGAGAAATTACTATATAACGTCAAACAAACGACTGGATAATTATGTTCAACACAAGCAAACTACACAATAGACTGAGAATGTCGATTATTTTGTTATCTATATGGACTTTGCATCTAGTATATTCAAAGAGATGCTCTGATAATTCAAAGTAGGACATTGGTTTGATTTCGAGCTGAAATTCACAGAATCACAGCCAATAAATCGAACACACAGAACTGAATCAAGATCATTAAAAAAAGAGCTATAAATCAAACAGGACATAGATTCATTAGATGTTGAACTTACAAGGAAGAATAACTGTATCTAATCCGGAAAATAAAACACATATGTAGTTGATTGTTTTTGTATCTTTGCAGCTAATAAAATCAAGAACAGTAACTGAATTAATCAAATAAAGGATGTTGAATTAGATTTGCGACATGCAATGACTTCAATGGTAGAATAAGATGAAAAACCAAAGCACAATAACAGAAACACAAAGCACTACTACACAAAAACCTGTACAAATACGCGATCTGATTTTGAACTTACGAGGACTTTAGCTCGGAGAGAGAGCAAGAGAATGGCATCGGGAAATCCGTTAGAGCGATCTGATACAAGCTTGAGACAGGCCGTGAACGAGGAGGAGGAAATCCACGTGCCGCCACGGAGCCGCTGCTTTTGGACAGCTGCCAGGGGCGAGAGAGAAGAATGAGTACGGCTGACATTGGAGGAGCTGTTGTTGATGAAGCGTGCGTATTGGATTTGCCATTGATCTATGATTGGGGAGATTTGTGAGTGCGAATGCTTAGGGTTTTCCATTTCCAAGTGATTAGTTGGTATTGTAACTACTGATCCCGCCATTTTGGGAGTTTTTGAAATGGAAAGTTTTTCTTTGGGGTTTTTATAGCGACAGAGAGGGACGGGAATGCTGATTTTTGCTACTCGTCTAAGAGCCTGTTTGGTACGACTTAAAATTCAATTAAAATTGAAAAGAGTTTATCTACATGTACATAATTTTTTGTACATCAAGGTATCCACCCTCTCACATGAGGATGGGACCCACTTAAATAAAAAATATTATCTCCAAGTGGGCCCCACCTCCATGTGAAGGGGTGGATTCCTTGATGTACACAAAATTATGTACAAGTAGCAAGACTCAATTGAAAATATGACCATTATTGGATCATACCCGTCTAATAAAAATCAACAATAACGACTATATTTTCAATTTTAATCTGATTTTAATCTCTACCAAACACCCTTTAAATTTAGAAATTATAATCTAATTTTTTCTAAAGTCAATAATTAATTTCAAATGTATATTTAATTGGACTCACAATTTTTTAATAACATATTTAATTAATTTTTTTTCAAAATTTAATTTTAATCTTCACCAAACGGGCTTATAAAGCGGAATTCATTTATCACTAATAATGTTTTTTTTTTTTTGCAAATACAATAGTAGACCCACGCTAATATAAAATTATGACCAATCATGGAGAGCGACCGCGGCTTGTTATGAACTCACAAATTAAGATTTAAATTAACAACTTGGATATGTTCCACCATTTTTTAATATACAGTGTTGACAACGATCCATATTTCACGTTAAATTACTTTACAAAACCAGTCTTCTTTTAATAGTACTCAGCATATCCTGCTCGTTATACATTATATATAAATTATATCTCTCTATAGGAGTATGTTCTCGAATATCGATTGTCACAACCAAAGTTAATCAGATCCACTCAGAAAAATCAACGACCCAACCTCCAAATTTTGAAGCCTACTCAAATTCTTGAAATTTATATTGATAGAATTAATAACTCCATTGACGCTAATATTTTCTTCCTTTGCCAATAAATTTAAATATGTATGGATTTACATTTGCATTATTCCAAGAAGGTGAATACTGAACAACAATTCATTGCTAGATCAATCAAACTCAGAAAAGGAAAAAAGAAATCTTCTGGTGTTGAATCCTCAGCTTCTATTCAGTATCTCTATATTGCCTTTTGACTCTTTGAGATGTAGAAAAAAAAAAAAAAATTAGGAGAAGCAAATGTTTGAAAACCACCATTAGACCTGGAGGGCAGATGCTATTGAAGCAGAAAGGCTTAGAACTTCAAATGGAGCCTTGTTTTTAACATGTTCCACTGTCTGTGGACACGAGTCAGTAATCCAGAAAAACGTCATCCCATTCTCGGGGTTCCCTGAAAGAGTTTCAACCGTGTGACATTTAGATAAATATTAGCAGGCTGCCGTAATTTACACTAGTAAAGTTCCAGGGACGAGTAAAACTCTGAAAAATGCAATGCTTTGGTTCATGTGATGCGTGACTACCTCCATTGTCGTGTTTAAACCGCTCCCAAGAACTGTTGGGGAAAATACCATGTGTCACATAGGCACTTATTTTTGTAGCTCCGTGTTTGGCCAATACTTTCTGGGGAAAAAAAAACACACACACACTAGTGGTCAATTAAAATACTAGTGTTTTTTTGAAAATACGAAACAGTGCTTATAGAAACTAAACGATATTTCGCAAAGCCATACAGAAATATTTAAATAAGGGAGAGTTTACCGTCAAATCATTTTACCTGACACTCTGATAGTGTGCCACCAGATTGCACGAGGTCATCAACTATTACAACATGACGTCCCTTGGGCTCTCCCTCCTTAATGCGTACGATTCGTTGATCACCTTCCCTAACTTTAGCACAAACGACCTGTACATGGTCATCAGACGGTTAAGAAAATTTATTACAGTGCATAGATCCATAAGTTAAAAGAATGGAGAACAGAGGAAACATTCGCTGATTGATGGAACATTGATGCACCATAAGCACCAACTCACAGATTGACACTAAGTTACCTTTTGCAAATTCAGTTACACGACCCTGTAACTTCAATTTTACAACACATTTATGAGAGTAAAGCTCATGCTTTCTGTTCAGTCAACAATATACTATGAATTCTCATCCATATTCATTTTCCTTGATTCTCTTTTATGACCTTTATGTAGACCACGGAATAGTATTCAAAGGAAGTAAATCAGATAGTGGCTCTAGCTGGCAAAACCGAAATCTATGATGTATTTCGATGGTCTTATCTTTACTTATATAGGAACCTTACAGATCAAGTTCTTAGAAAGCATGAGTAGCAAGCTACGGTTATATATGAGAAATTAAAACCCAAGGCAACAAAAGAAAGTAAATTGAAATGAAAAAATAATTCATTGCCGCTAATTCCTAAACATGACGCTTGAGTATTGTTGACATCCATGTCCATGTTAGGAGCAGTACCATTGGAAAGTGCTGCAGCTGCTTATGAAAGCGTTTCCATGCACCGTCATCTGGAAAGGCTATGGTTATCTGGACAGAGAAAAAATGGAATTGAAACTTCAAAAAAAAAAAAAATAAAAAAAAAAAAAATACGCCAATGAATTTCATCTCTTAATTTATGACGGTTAAAAAACTCAATTTTGCGATTTCCAAAAAGCATGGAATATAATCAGATATTCGGTCGAGAATGAGAAATGAGTACATAATTAGCACGCAAGAAGTTTCTAAGAGCAAACAATAGCAAAACATTGTAAAAGAAATTGAATTTCTTTCAGGCGGATGGGATTTCTAAACCACTTTCTATCCAACACAATAAGTACGGACACATGTAGTAATTGAGCCACCTTTTCCCTATAAATTCACCATCTTTTGGGAACCACTGGAGGCAAAGACCTAACTTAATCTGTGAACATTTTCAAGGTCAATGCATATTTCAAAACTCTCACGTTCAAAATCGAAATCAATTCCATTGACAACTGCTTTGTACTCAAAATACTGGAATAGTAACAAGAACCTTTAGCTGCACTGGAATTCAAAGGAATAAAGAAAAAGTATTACGTTGTCAGAGTCCGGGAGCTGTTGAAGCCTATTCAAGAGCATCGGTATACCACTATCAAAGCATGGTAAAATATTATCACCAAAGTAAAATCTCTCCTGCAGTACAAAATAAAAAAGAAAAGAAAAACAGTACATTAAGCTCCAAAAGGGAAAAAAATTAAAAATATAATAATAATAATAATAATAATAATAATAACAACAAAAATGATAAAGACCATAAGTAAAAGAACGAATAGCAGCACAAATACAACCACGAGTCACCACTAAAGCACGATTGACCTACCCACCTGTAAGGCATGAATATCAAAAGTTACTAAACTGGTGGGTCCACCCCTTGAAATTGGAATATTTGACAAGATTCTGGCCAACGTGAAAGCTGTAGCAACATCTCCTTCATCCTCCATACGTTCAGATGTGCCCGTGGGGAAAAATGGCAGGACAAGTGTGAAGGATGAGACAAACAGCTTTGGCAGTGCATATATAACAGACAATTGCTCAAAAATAACTCCAGGGGAACTGAATGAAGCTAGAAAAGCCACATGTTGTCCACGAATTCCATGAGCATTGGATATGAATAAGTTAGGAAATCCATCTTCAAATTTCCTGATTGATTAAATACACAAATAAATCTATGTTACCATTATTTTAATAACTCATATGTTGAAGAAATATCAATAAAATTGAATAACAAGACAACTAGTTCAAACCTTATTTATCATTTCAAGCCAAATAGCAAATAGATAAATTCAGTAAAAGGATACTCATTATGACAATGGAAACAACAATCATAAAGGTTCCTAACGACAGGTAGCAAGATGAAAGATCATCAAATTACACTTTGTTCCATCATAAGTAGAGAAGAAGTCTCATTTTCTCAAAACGTTAGAACTCCCTATCAAGATTCTGGACTGCAAAGTAAAAGAGAGATGGCGATCATTGAAAAACGAAAAAACTTTCTCACTTACCAGTTTCTCCAACTAAAACAGAACTTACATAAAAATTAAGGGTAAATAATGGGTAAATTTCTCCCTTGTATTTCAGTGATCTACGAGTCATTTATACCAAAACAAAGTACTAAGAATAACAAAAATCTCCAAATATTCAAAGTTACACTATAGCATGATTCTAATAGTTTATTTAGTTAATTCACTTCATGATAAAGATTACATCTGAATGAAATCACACAAAATAATTCTTGAGAAAACAATCTTAACAAATCTAACCAGAGTTAGGCTCGGTCTGAACTAATTTGACAGAAAAGTCCAACCAAGACACTCAATACGTAAAAGAAAACAGAAAGTA
Source organism: Fraxinus angustifolia subsp. syriaca (assembly GCA_903798275.1). NCBI lineage: Eukaryota > Viridiplantae > Streptophyta > Magnoliopsida > Lamiales > Oleaceae > Fraxinus > Fraxinus angustifolia. The sequence continues at coordinate 8,832 of CAIGRE010095908.1, read as the reverse complement.
GAAAACTTGGTCTTTCACATTAATTCCCCATTTACCATTAAATGAAGTATTCTCGTGATCCCACCATTTCCCAGAACAAACTAAAACTACGTTTAATCAATATACTGTAATAAAAACATCTATATGTGTTCCAAATCATTGAATCTGGATAATTTCAATTTAAAAGGATACCTCCAGGTGATGCTACGGAGCTCAATAGCGTCAGATTCTGCCGCAATTCTTTCAGCAAGATCCCTCATTTCCGAGCAGTAAAAAAGGCAAATTCTTTTGGAATTCTTAATTGAAGGATCCAAACCAGAGGTTGAAGAGGCCATTGGAATAGGGGGTTTCAGAATGATGTGAATTGGGTCACCCGAAGAAACACAGTCAATTGTCCATTTCTGAGGAGAATCGGTGAGCTCGCATTTAATGGCGGTCTTGTTTTGCCTGGAGAAATGTGAAGAGATCGAAATAGCATTACGGGTTTTGCTAGGGGTTTTTATGGGAGTTGGTTGGAGGGGTGGTGGCGGTGGTGAAATGACCGACATTTTGGTGTAGTTTGGTAGTAACGGTGGCTGCGGCCTCTGCGTACTTGACGGAGATGGTGTGCTGACTTGCTGAGTTTTTTTCACTATATCAATGTAGTTACGAAACTGCCCCTCATTAAACAGTCGTGTAAAATGTGTTGTTGAATTAATTTCTCTCTATTTTTAACTTTTTTCGGTCAAAGAGAGTTAATGCTTATAATATTTAAAAATGAGAGAGTATTTAATGAATATTATTAAGAAAACAATGTATTTTAATTAGTGATATGATGAAAAATACGTGGTGAAAAGTAAGAAAAAAATTATTGATGTGATGAAAATCATTATTTTATTGACATTGTGTGATTGAAAATGAATTTTGAAAGGACGTGTTTCAAATAGGAATATTTTTTCTATTTCTTATATAATCTCTCTCCTTTTTATTAATTTTTTTTCTCTTCTAATAAATATACATTAGACTTGAAATTTGAGTTATGAACGAAATTTATTAAAAATAAAATTTGAATTAGGTCGTCTAATTAAATCAAACACCTTTTATAAACTTTAATGAAGACTCCATATTTTTAATAGTTTAATTGGCACTCACATGACATTAAATGATATATTCATTTCAATGTAAAGTCACATGACTCATTTAATTGAACATATAAAGCACAGTCATCTAATTGATGATATAGAACCGCTACTGCTGGATAACACTATTCAAATTAAAACTACAAGGGTAAAGTTTTTAAATATTGATTTGTGTATCAATTTTGAATAGTGACAATAATTAAATTTCATAACTTAATATTAATTTCGAAGAAGGTCAATTCAAAACAAGGTTTGTAGTGGGGTTGTCAATTGATTGAATTTTGATCTGAATCCGATTCAAATTCGATGAAATTAATGGGAAACGAATTTATGATCTCAGTCCAATAGCCCGTTAACTAAATGAATATGGTAATTCGTTAACTAAATGGATCAAATATGAATATAGGCCAATTCGATCTGATTTGTTATAAATAATTGAATCGATAAAATGTTTTTATGCGTGTTATTTGTCACTAAAATAAATAAATGAGAAAACAAATAAATTCAGAATAAAAAAACTCATCAAGTTCAAAATATAAAAAAAAAGTTGAAAAATTATATTATCAGACCCATTTAAGAATTGAAAAAATTGGGGGAAAATTTTTTATTCCAACGTTGATTTTTTTTTCTAATTTCTTTAATTTCAGATCGAATTATCGGATTCAATATCCGATACTATAGCAAATTGAAAATAACTTTAACATAAATATCCGTTAAATTCTCGAAACAGATTGAATATAGGCAGATTCATGACCGATCCAGTCCAAGTCCATAGTCTGTTTTAACCTTACGTGCCTACGAGTTTCCAAACCAGTTGAGTCGCCACGTTTGACCAAGACTATTTAAATCAACACGTTTTTGACTTTCAATGGTCCAATTGCAACGTACAGATCAAGTTAATGGGCCAGCCACACCAACTTTTACTCGTGCCAGATTTCCTCGGGTTCTTTACGTCCACTGTAAAGTATAAAACACGACAATATTCAACCTTACTCTTCCTTATTTAAAACCTTTTTCACACCCTCTCTAAAGTCGCCCCCTTAACTAAAGTTTCCTTTCAACTTTCTCTTCAATATTTTCCTTGCAAGTTTCTTGAGAATCAATTCCCCCTTCCCTACCAAAAATTCCCCCCTGTTTTTATTCTTTCTTTTACTTGCTATTTATAGAACTACAATTTTCTTGATTCTTGACAATAAGGGTGTCCGAAAACCTTCATCAAATGGATAGTATTACCAGGATCACGCTGCGAAGCCCTTTGAAGCCAATTTCGACGAATCCATTGAGGAAAGATGATGAAGACGAGCATGCAAAAACACCAACTTCTGCAGATTCGAGGATTCCTAGGATGTTGGCATGTCCACCAGCTCCGAAGAAGCGAAAACCGTCTTCGAAGTGTCATTACGCTGGTGTGAGGGAGTTCTTCAACCCACCAGACTTGGAAACAGTTTTTCAGACTCTAACTTAGCATAAATTAAGGTTCTTGATTACTACAATTAATATTGTTTAACCCCAAGAGGTTTTTAGTCTCATTTGATCTTTCAAGTAACTTAGTTTATGTACATGACTCTCTCTCTCTCTCTCAATCTATATATTTCTGTATTTCACTTTTTAAATGAATAAATAAGCTGACAGTTTAATTTATAGCGCATTTGGTAGAGAATATCGTATGGTACTCGACAGTATAACCAAGAAAACGAGTGGAATCCAACCATTCAATCCATGAAGTTTAAGCGCCATTCAATATTGTATAACTAAAAGCTCGTTTGGCAGGCTTCTGCTTCATGTAGAAGAAATTCTTAAAGAAGTTGCCTTAGATCAGCATCCTTGAAAATCTCTTCCAGTAAGACAAAGCACAAATTATCTAAACACGTTCAAAAGAAATTTCTTAAATCTCAAAAGTAATTTTTGATTTTTCAAAAATTTTGTCAAACGGACCCAAATTTATTTCAACCGGAGATACAATAAAAAGAAATATATTCATGTGATTGATATATTTTGGACAACTGTGCTTGATCTAAAGCTGATTAGCTAAAAAATTTCCCAACATCGCCCCCCGGTTTCTTGGCCTGGCTTTGAGCCTGGCCCAGAACTATGTTCGATAAACTGCAGTCACATTATTACCTTAAGTACTTGGCTTTATATTCTCTGGCAAATAAACCTTTTTTCTCTTTAGTCTTTGAATATGCCCCACAAACAAATGACTTTTCTCCATATACGACGCCTTATGATAGTGGGAAGGTTCTCTACGATGCTTTTGTGATAAGAAAAGGCAAAAGACAAAATATATAAGGGGTGATGGATTTCAAGAATAGAATCCTATGCCTAGTAGATAACGCTAGTTGCATAGACTTTCAATCCCTAGAGCATGTTTGGGTTTACTTATAAATAAATAAGTTTGTTTTAAATATGTAATTTTTTATTGATCAAGTAAGTAGCATAAATTAATAATACAAACTAGGTCTTGTACCTTATTGGGTTTTATTATCTCTATATTTATTCATTTTTTTACCTCTGCTTCAAAGTGAGTTTCCCCCCTACCAATTGGAAGCTCCAATCCCATTAACAATAGTCTAAAGTGTTTATAATTGTCTTTTTATTACATTCGCTTGTTCAATCAACACTTAGGTTTATATGATCCGAGATGGCCTGAAAACTACATGGAATTTAATGATTAACATATAGTGGTTAATGGCAAGTTCGAGTCTTCAATGGATTAATAAAAGCCATACAAATGCATGCTCGGGAAACGAGACAAGTGGGATTGAAGAAAACATGTCAAAGTACAAGTTTCATATTGGGTTCGGAAAAAGAAACAAAATGGATCAACTCGGTTCAAGCAGAAAACGAGTAGCGTAGATTAAATTGAGCATAACTTTCAACTCGGTGTCGGAATAAACATATTTATACTAAAACATAATTAATGTAGTTAAAACAGAAAATAACTTTAAATATTACAAAAGATATCACAAGATTGTATCTTGTGACGATTTCGAATTGTACTCATGGTCGAAAATTCGACACCGAGCTGAAAGTTATGCTCATTTTAATCTATTTTGTATCATGCGCTCGCTTAGCTTTGTGCAGAATTTCGTGATGATTTCGAATTGTACTCATGTGTGAAAGTCCGACACCCGAGCTTAGAGTTATACCCATTTTAATTCACGCTATTCGTTTTATGCTTGAACCGAATTGATCCATTTGGTTTCTTCTTCCGATCCCAACATGAAACGTGTACTTTGACATGTTTTCTTCAACCCCATGTGCCCCGTTTCCCGAGCATACATTTGTATGATTTTTATTAACCCCTTGATTCTTGAAGATTCGAACTTGCCGTTAACCACTCTCCATCAATCATCAAATTTTATGTAACTTTCAGGCCATCCCAGATCATATCATAGTTTCATTGCTATCCAAACATTTATGGGGCTCTTCGTTCACAACCCCAAAAGAATAGTATAAAACGTTTATAATTAGTCTTCTTATTATATTCAATCGCTTAATCAACAATTAAATTCGTTTCTATCCAAATATTTATGGGTTGCTTCACAACCCCCATAGGAACAGTTTAAAGAGTTCATAACTAACGTTCTTACTAATTAACGCTCTACTATACAAGCATTTTTGGTTTGTCGTAACATTCTCCACTTATCTGATTATGTTGAATAATTTTTGAATATCTAATGGATCACCCCCACATAAGATATTTTCTTGTAGCCAATTTATTCTCTTCTGTAATCAAGTTCACCTAACCCTTGTTTGATGCACATTATCTAAGGAAATAATGTATTTTAAATAGTATCGTGAAGGAAAATGTGTGGTTAAAAAAAAATGTCTTAAATTTACGTGTAATATTATTTTATTGAAAATTATATGATTAAAATGAGTATTAAATTTTTTTCGAAGAATATGGATCAAACATGACCCTAATCTATAAAGGTTCCATTAAAACAAAACATTCTTGGGATAAGACTTAAGAGTGGATTGACAAGCGAAAAGTTAACTATTTTTTACATGCAATTATTGGAGTTGGCAATTTCAACCGTACATTGGGGATTGTATTTTGGATTAGGGTAATTATTTTACCACCACAACCTTTATTAAGTACACCAATTTTTTTTATTTTGTTCGTATTTATTTAAATAACCTTAAGTAAAAATTACATAATTAAGATTAATATACTTTTAATTAATCATATCTCATTATATTCACACCACAAACCTAAACCTAATTTATTCTTCTTTTCTATAATTAGAGTCTTGTGACATGATACCACATGTAAGAATTCATCAATTTATTTAATCATTCTTTATTTTTATTTTTTCAATTCGTTAGATCTTATAATTGCAAAATACAATTCTTTAAAAGAAACATTCTTTTCTTTTTAGTCAAAATTCTTGAATTTTGAGACTCCTTTATTTGAAATCAAGTTTTTTTTTTCTTCTTTTTCTTCCTCGTTTTTGAAAAAATAGTGTGGATGAAAAGAAAATCTTACCGATATCTCTTGATAATATGGATGAGAAGAAATTGGTAACATTTTCTACTTGTTTCTTGTCCAGTCCATGTAGTCATGGATGCTTGCAACGTAAAAAGTACTTGGTGAAAAGAAATATTTGTAAGAAAATAAAAAGATGAAGTTTAGTTGTGATATATTTATTAAAACTCAGAATTCTTCATTTTTATTATTATTTTTTAAAATTAGGTATATAATTGTAAATTTGTTGTGGTGTATTTATTAAAACTATTTTTAATTGTGGTGTGGATATAATGTGGTGTACTTAATAAATTTTATAGTGGTAATATAATTACCCATATTTTATTTTATTTTCATTCTTTGAAATTACCATTCAATCCTTCATATCAAACCTGCCAAGAAAATAGATAGCCTCTATCTTACACTGTAGAATCAATTTGGTAAACTTTGTCAAGAGTAAAGCTTGTCTTTCCTATTCCAAGCTTGCCAACATATAACAAAAGACTAGATATAACTGCTTGATACGATAATCCGAAGACTGTTCGACTGAATTCTGGACGACACAAGTGTAAATTGCACTCAATATACAGTAAAAAAGCTTCGACCAGAATCTCATAAATGTCAATGCACGAATGGTTTTCATGTTTTCCCACAACCACAAATTGATACATAAGCATTGAATGCTTTCGAAGAAATGTTGATCTTTGTTTAACGTGGTATCAGAGCTTGCCCATATCTGAAAGGATCCTTTCAATCTCTTCAAGAAGTCGTTCCTTTTCTACAGTCAAGTCCTGGTTCTGCTTTTGAAGCTCTTCAATCTGCTTAGTCTGCTCTGAATCCTTTCTACAAATTTATCACAAAACAATTTGGTTAAACAACACAAGTTGAGGTTTGAAATGATTTACATCATACCCTCAAAAGTTTATAAAAATTTGATAAAATCGACTTTTAACGCGAACTTCTTATGCTTACCTATTCATGAAAGACAGATTGAGTTTAAGCGAACGCACTTCCTTCTCAAGATTTTCACACCGCTTCAGAATGGATTGCATATCCGAAGGAACTGCTGGTGTTGAACTTCTTTCTTTTGCTTCGGCCATCCTGCATTACTCGGAAAATTCAACATCAAGAAATTGTTCAAAAGAACTGAAAACAAATTATATATACGCAATTCTCAGGTGTCAACAAGCAATTAATATTTCACGATGAGCAAGAGAAGATGCATACTTCCGTGACCGTTCCACTCTACGTTTTTTGGTTGGGTCTCCTTTGTCCACTGTATGAAATGAATAAAGCTAATCAGACTTCAAATTCTTTAAAGCACAAAGAAAGCAGAATTGGCATATGAAACACTCATTAGCTTGAAGACAAAGTTAATTACCTGAACCAGCTGATGTTACTGATCCAAATCGAATTAAACCTCCTTTCTGCTAAAGAATGAAAAAAATGAAAAAAAAAAAAATTAGAACGAGGTACGTTCTTGCAGAACATTAAGCACAGCCATGGGACGAGAAGTCGAATTGATTAGAATTTAGAAGTACCTTTTGATCATCTTTCAAGTTGTCGTATATGCGTTCTCTGATATCTATCATTAAAGAAATAGAAACTACATTAATTTGATGTTCGTTTCTATAAATACGAAAAGAAAATTGGCGATTAGATCGTGTTGTGTCTACCTTTGACTCTCGAACAATCTTCTGGGCTCCTTTTATTTGTCCATTGTTGTTTCATAGAGTTTTCGCTAACACTTGGAGCTTGAGCTGTAATGCAAGGATCATCACATACGTCGAAACCATTTGAAACTACAGGTGCTGCAGCTGAAGATTCGCTTTGAGATGGTTCACGAGATATTGTGCTCATTAACGCCGGGTTCATAGAAGCCATAAAACCTTCCAGGTTGATACCAAACTCATCAATCGTTTGTAAAACACCATTATCTTTTACTTCAATTGTAGATACATCACGGAAAGTTCCCTGAGTTTCATAGATTTGAATTCCTTGCCCCTGATTACTAATGTTGCCTACGACTTCTTCGGTACCATAGTAGCCAAAAGAACTGTCCTCTACAGTTTCTCTCTCGACATGGTTACTGAACTTCTTTCGCTCTAGCGTACCCTTTAACATGCTCACGACAGAAGAAATCTTATCAGCAGTCCCCAATTGTGGGTTGTTGAAATTAGATGACGAGGAATTGGAGGGAGACATAAATGTACTGATCTGGTTAGGAATCTCGGTCATTGGCATGTTAGTGAATCCGTTTGCATCTGTATGTTCTTGATTTAAGTTGCTGACACCGCTTGCAGATATGTCACGCATGGCCTCCACGCCTAATGATGTCTGTGAGTTTTGCAGGGCGACATACCTCCTCCTTCAAGAAAATGCATACAATCATATATTCTATAGGTAAATCAACAAAGAGCCCTCATGTAGGGCCTTTTTTGACGTAAGGGTCACGCAGAAGAGCTTTCACTTAGGTTCTATTTTGTACTAACGGGGTCGTAGAGATCTCACTTAAGTCTTTTGGGAAGAAACAACGCTGAATCGTTCATTCTAGCTAATGAATGTATTTTACTCATACTTTAAATATCATCTAAACTTGATATTTAACTAATTTCTACAAGTTTAAAGCGTCTTAATGTGTGTTTTGATGTTGTGATATAGGTTAATTAAATTGAAGGAAATAAGTAAAAGTTGGCAAAATTGGAGAAGATTGCTAAATTGTAAGAGATCCAAAGTTAGATAACTAAAGTGAAAATATTCAAAAGTTGCGTCAGACCTCACAATGAAGATTCAAGAGTGTTAGGAGTCAATTGGATGAATAAATAAGTCAAATGGATGAAATATAGGCAAAGTATGATCACCCATCAATTTTTCAACCGAAAAAGTTGTTATCCTCATTTTTAGTTTCATATTGAGACTCATTTTTGACATAACAAACGTTTGAATTAGAAAATGATATTTAAAAAAAAGTTGTATCCATTTGAGTTATCTCTCCAACTCATCTTGAATTACTTCAATCGGGTATCGGGAGAAAAAGTTACGATAAAAATATTGAAAGACGCACAACACTGAATTTCCATTCGAAACTGGGCACAACAGCGCCACCGTTGTTGAAATTCAACAGTAACTGGGCGCTGCAATGCCAAGATGTTGGAAAATTCTAACATATGTGGGGCCACATGTAACATAGTAAAATGTGTGGTGCTATTATTTAAAATATATTAGTCAATTAAAGTGATATACTAAAGATGAAATTTGACTAAT
>CAIGRE010095880.1:0-11314 GCA_903798275.1 Fraxinus angustifolia subsp. syriaca | reverse complement strand
TGATCAATAATTGAATGATTAGATGCTTTAAATTTTGACACTCGAGAGATGGAAATTTAGACACGATATAAGAATAACACAACCTAGATTTTAAAAGTTTCAAGAGAGAGAGAGAGTATGCAATATGTGCAGTATGTTCCACTTAAAAACCACTGTTGCATTTTTTATATTGCAAGTATATGATATCGTAACAAGTAATATAGTAGATCTTTGAGTCCGGATTATCGCTCCTACGAGGATTATACTTCAAACTTAGTCTATTTTTACTAACTCTTATTTGATAAAAAAATAAAGAATGGTAATAGTGGTGAATGTTTTTATCTGTGAAATAACTACTTTAAACTAATGGAAAAGTATGAGAAGATTTCAAACAATGATTGATAAAAGATTCGAATATATAATGAATATTAGGGTTAAACAGGTTCATCTAATGATCACCTCAATTCTTAATTCAAGACTCTAACATAATGTAGTCTTCGATCGAATCCTTCTTTTTGTATTCAATTTACCCCCCTCGAGTACTTATTGAGCATATTTAACTAATTCGATTTCATATCTCTATGCGAATTACCCTTAGTTAAAAAATTATAGTTCTAAGAATTCATANCTACACGTTATACTACTTTATCGAATTTTATTATTCGTTCTAAGCCTCAAACTCACCTCTCGATTCATAAGAAACTCAAATAATCATCAAATTATTGGCCATATAATTTAAAGCATTTATATCATAATAAAATCAACACATAAAAGAATAAAACAAAGAAATCTTGAAATTAAAGAATCGATGGTCACAAAAGACTGCATTGTTTGTCCTAATTTAGAATTTAGTTACACATAATGTAACAGGAAAAACAAATAAACATTTTTGCATACATCACCGGATTAGTAGAATAAAGATATGGAAAAGAATAAACTCTTGCATCAAGATCTTCTTCTGGTTCCAATCTTGGCTTTAAACTTGAATCCCGTGATGAATTTATTCTCTTGATTTGGTTCTTCAATCTCTCGTTGTATCTCTCTTTTTTCAATGTGTGAAACCGTAATTCGTGCCTTCTTTGGTCTATTTATATTTCTCTACACATTCTTGGCTAAATTTGAGTCTTTTTTTGGGCTTCTCACGGCCCATTCTATCAAACCCTATTTTTGGCGGTGTAGCGTCTAGGCGCTATGTAGGTAGTGCATGGGCACTGCCTTTCTGTAAATATTCTGTTTCTTGGTAAAATTGCAGCGCTTGGGCGCTGTGTTGCGGTTCTACTCTGTGTCTTCTTCAGTATTTTTATCATAATATTTTCTCCCGATATTCAATTAAGGCAATTCAAAATGCATTGGCAAGATAATTCAAAGGGCTACAACCTTTATAGAAATAGCTCTTTTTCAATTCGAACGTTGACTGGGCCAAAAACATGTCTCAATCTTCAACTAAAAATTAGAACATCTTTGTGCAGTTGAAAATTAATTTGTTTTCGCTCATTTTGATCTTTAGTTGTATCCATTTAACCCTTAGCATTCTTGAGTCTTCATCGTGAGCTTCGACACAAATTTTGAGTATTTGAACTTTAGCCCCCAAACTTTGAATTTTGTCATTTTTCGGTTCTTTCTTTCAATTTCACCCCCATTCATTAAGTTTCACCTAATACCACATTATATAATAAATTAGGCTATAATTCCATTAAAAAAGTTACGAAATATCAATATTTAGGAGCCCGAACAAGTGTATAAAATACACTTATCGTACACCCTCAAACTTGATCATTTTTTTATTCTCAAACAAAATCATAACTAACAAACACACAAACATACAAAAGCTATTGATTAGATAACCTGCCATTTTGTCTCATGATTGAAAACATTGTATTAAATAGATAAACAGCTTCAATGTCGCATTACAAAAATCAATTTCTACTTTTCCAATGCAAAATTGATGTGTGTGTGAAGAATTAAGCATAGCATTATGAGGTTGCATGAATCTGTAGCATACTTTTTTTGTAAAGTCTTCCCATGTAGTAATGCTTGCATGAAGTTCAGCGTCTAACCACTCCAATGCGATATCTCTAAGTGTATATGGAAATAATCACAATTTAATAGCATCTTCATTGACTTTCGGAGCATGAAAATTCTGATAATTTTGGAGAAATCTGGAGAGGTGGGTATTTGGATTTTCATGAGATTGCTCATCAAATTGATCCATTTTGCTCTTATTTTAAAATTATTTACCCCGAAATCTGGATATACAATGTTGGAGCGTGCAAGTGCAGCTATGGGTGTTAAGAATATTGAAACAGGCAAATCTCCTTCATTTATTTTCCATCGCTCTTGTTGCTGATTCGGTTGTACAGCTACTCTTGCGGCAGCTTGTCCAATTGGCTGAATATGGACTGGAGTATTTTGATCTTCTGTCATTTGATGTTGTTGTTTTTGTTTGTGTTCACTGCGTTTTCGCCTAAAGGTGTATTCTATCTCCGAGTCAATGATTCAAGTTCTCGCATTGGGCACAGAGCATATAACGAACACTCTTTTTTGTAGAGAAAATAAAATAAACAAATCAAATAACAGTTAAAAATATAATAAACTAAAACTAAAAGAAAATAGTCTCCGACAACGGCGCCAAAAACTTGTTACATTTTTTATATCGTAAGTGTACGATATCGTAGCAAGTAATATTTGTGGAATTTTGAGTCCGAATTATCGTTCCCATGAGAACTATACTTCAGATTTAGTCTACTTTTACGAATTTCTATTTGATAAAAAAGCAAATGCAAAAGTTACTTCTAGTTTCTCGATGAAATTCAAGAGTTTCGCATTGTCATCTAATTTTGCCCTAAACATTTTGCTTGCTTGTAAATATTTTTCTAGTTAAAGGAAAACCATTAAACTTTGCAGTGCAAATTGATGTTAAAATAATACATTTCATTACAACAAATTGTTAGACTCAAAACTAAATTCAGTTAAGTGTTTGCGACCCCCGATTCCAAGTAAAGATTGAAGCAATTATGTTTGTGCTGGTTTCACCTCCTTTTCGGTGAACTATGTAGTGTCGTGTGACAGTTTTATGGACTGCTTTAGCTTCAATCGTCTTTCTATCAGACACGCCTGAAAAAAAAAATCTGTTAGATTTTTAATTAAAGATGTGTACGAATTTCAATTTGAATAATATTAAAAGATCAATGTAGTTTATCGATGCTAGGGAGAATAAAATTGTGGGGGTACAATACGGAAAAAAAGAAAGAAAAATACTAAAATTATATATATAAAGATTGATAAAAATGAGGTTAATTATATGAATCATCGCTGGACTTTGCATAAAGTTTCAATTTTATCAGGTTAATTACTTGTATCATTACTGAATTTTGCATAGTGTCAACTAAGTCTCTAAACTTTTAAAAATTATATCATTAATCAGAGAACTTTGTAATTCGTCACCCCATTCATCATTCAGTTTTTAAATTTTTAATGATGTGGATGCCAACTGGAAATTAGATTGCCACATAAGCAATTATGTTGGCCACATCAACAAATTCGTCAATTTTTTAGTCGTCCGTAGAGTGAGTGATAGATGAGATTATATTTTGCAAAATTTAGTAACTAACGAAAATCCTTTTGAGGTTCAATGACCCCCTAAAAATTTTACGCAGAGTTCAATCAGGTAATTAACCCATCTTCTTCATGTTGCGATTACATAAAAACATAAACTTCCAAGTCTCAATAGCTAAAGACATGAAAATTGAATCATAACGGATATTACAAAATCATTTTGTACATTCGAACTTGTCTCTTTACTTCAACACAATGCTCGTTTGTAGTTAAATCATCTCGAGTGCCCATGTTTGGTGTGGCTTAAATTTTTGATAAAATTTGAAGTCGATATCAAAAATTAATTTTAATCACAAATTTTTTAAAATCCACAATTTCTATCAAACTTCAAACATATATTTCATCAATTTTTATCAAAATCTATTAAATTTTTCTAAGTTTTTAGTTACACCATATAGGGACTTCACCGATATTCACTTGGTTGTACCTAATAATTTAAACTTTTAGATCAAATACTCCAATATGGTATGTCTTGCTGTCATCCATTTACAAAGAATTGTCCACCTGTTAGGATCCGATGAGGAATTAACCATTCAAACTTTTTGAATATCAAGTAGTTTAACACGTGTTACTTAAGTTGAATACACGTAAAATATTCGTATAAGAAATATAATCCCACTATAATTATAAAACACATTCAAACAAAACCATGAATTAAACTAGCACTTTGCACATAAATCCGATTCTAACATTTACGATAAGTCAAATATGCCTACATCTTCAATATCTACGGTTAAAAAGATGATATGGACATGTCAAATGAAGGAAAAAAAAAAATAACAATACAAATATAAATCAAGAATAAACTGCTGATTATGATAGCAATTCTTTTCACCTTCCTCTGAACTTACTCAGGGCTCGTTTGGCATAACTTTTGCTTTTGCTTTTTGTAGAAGATCTTTGGAGTAAACTATCTTGATTTTTGTTTGGAAACTAATTTTTAAAATAGTTTCTTATTCCGGAGGAAGCCACGTTGAATCAACTTCCTCTATGAGCTTCTTCTAACTAGAAGAAGCACTTTCATAAAATTAGTTAAATGAATCCAAAAGCAACTTTTGGGTCTCAAAAGTTCATTTTGACTTTCATAAGCCATGCCAAACAGAGTTAGAGCAGTCTCAATCATGAGAACACAGAATATCTAGAACACAAGGAGAAAATTTGCATCAAGAAAAAATCAATGTTGTCATCATGAAAAGTCGAATATTACCTCATTAACTCCATCAGCATCAATGCAATCAAGAACCCCTTTGACAAGTGAGTTGAATATGATTAGTCAATTGAAATAGCCCTCAGCAAGATATTTCTTTCTTGGATAGCCATTACCTGTTCAATTTGAAAAATAAACAGAACCAGTTTTGAATAGTCCATCAAAGTTTAGTCAATCCTTTGATTTTGTTCGAAACCGTTATCTAATGAACGCAGAGGGAATAAATCTGGCACAACTCGTCCAATGCTTCCGACAATAAATGTACTCATAGAAAAGTCAACCTATTGATCGATGGTCTCCCGTATCTTCAGGTAACAAAGCCAGACAAAAATTTGTAGCAGTGTAATAAATAATATAATAGGTACCATAAATGTAAGTTTTCACACGAGAAATCGAACAAAAGCAAGTGTTCACACTTCATACCGCAAAGGTTAACAGATAATCAGTACCCAGGGCAAGAAAATTAGACATCCAACAGAACATGGTACAGAAATTAAACAATTTAACGAAATCCTTACATATTGAGTGCCAGATATCAAATTTCAGTATAAAATTGGAACGAAGTTTCAAAAAATCCTTCAATTCTGCATTCCATTTTATATATCCTAACAAGTGCATCACTGCCTTTAGCATAAGCATCTGCACTAGCATAATAGACTGTATAAGAGAAACCAATTAAAGAAACAGCATTCATCTTCTTCAGACCACACAGTAAGATTCAAATACTCTTATCAGTATGGTTATGCTGGAAATTACCTTCAATCTTCACTTGAACACGTGCCTCATCTTCCTCATCTCAATCTTTTAACAGGTCCTCGACCTCTTCTGAAATAATGCACCAAGGAAAGGATTTACTTAAAAGTTTATGATTTCCTTAAAAGTTTATGATGCATAATTTCAGTCATCGTGATAAGCAATTTAAACTCCAGGCTATCAATGATCTTGTCTAAGAGGAAATAGTTCGTGTAACAATAGAATGGCAAATAAGTTTTCCACATCGAAACCAAGAATCACTTCAATGCAGTTATTCTGTTAGAGGACTGCAACGAACCACAAAACAATTGAATATCGAAAACAGGCTACAAAGAATTCGGAACTCCATCATTGTCGTAAAATTCAGCTTGCAAGATTGTGATACAAAAACTTGTGCAAATTCTGATCTCTAAATGAAATCATATAAACACAACTTCTTTTGAACCCATTCACGTGGAATCGTGCAACAGTTCCAGACAAAATTTCCATATACGCTCACAATTTCATAGAATAAGAGAAAATAGGAATTTCCGGTCAATGGAACGTACAATACAGGTCACAAGATATTCATCTATTCATTAAAAGGCAAATGATTGTCTCCAATAAATCAAAGAATTACTTGGACCAAATTATTTTATCACATGACTAGAACAAGCCATGAAAGAATTGAATCGCTAAAAGACTACAAAAAGTTCTGAACTCTGTAATCACAGGACATTCATGCCTGCAAGATTTTGGTGCAAGAGCCTGTGCGCAATCTGATCTCTCACGCGCATAGCATTAGCCGACCTCACATTGTTCTCAGGGATAATTTCATCATCAAATAGATTAAACCTCATATCTTCATTCAAGCCCTCATTTCTCATCTCACATATGTTATGCAAAACACAGCATGCCCCAAGAACTACTGGAAGATCTTGAAGTTTCATCTCTGTTCTCTTCTGCAGGCAACTCCACCTTGCTTTCAATCGCATAAAAGATTCCTTGGCAACCCTTTGAACCTCATCAATTTTCTCATTCAAAGCATGCTGTGTCCAGGTTAGATTCTTGTGAGTATAAGGAACCAAAACCCAATCCATTAATGGAAATCCCGAGTTCCCAACCACCCAAACATCCTTCAAAGACCCTTTAGTCGCCCTCTGGAAAAGGGCAGACTTTTCCAACACCTGATCATCAGTCAATGAACCAGGCCAACCAATACAAATGTCGGTAAAAACTCCCCTAGGATCAACTACGCCTTGAACTGTAATCGAGTAAGAAGTCTTCTGAATCCTCTCTGTATGCCTCTTGTTAAAATAAGCTGCCACGTTATCCTTTGGAGCAATGATCGGAACATGTGTTGTGTACATTGCACCCCCCACATTTGGTATCCCCGAAACAAATTCAAACTCCCTTTTAATCTCCTCCATTCTATTCTCATCAGGCCACTGCAAGAACTTTGCCATTAGCACACTCCTTATTGCAGAACAAACCTCAAGAACCAACTTGTGACAGGTAGAAATTCCCAGTCCAAAACGCTTCGAAACTTCACGAAGAGCCTCGCCAGTGGCCAGTCTCCATATACATACAGCCACACGCTGGCGAACCGGGATTGCCAACCGCAGCATTGTGTCCTTTTTCGTGACCAGTGCTTCGAGATCCTCGCAAATCATATCAAATGTTGCTCTGCTCATCCTAAAAGCCTTCTTAAAATCCTCTTCTGGAAAATCCGGGCTGTTAACTTGCTCCCACCATGCTTTAGAACGGTTTTTCACCCACAATCTACGCCTGCTACCTGACACACCAGTGGACTCATCAGAGGTTGTCATCACATCGTAATTCTCTGAGCGACTCCTCTTAGCAAAAGATGTTTGCCCATAACTCGAACCCATAAAAGCATCTTGATTCTGAACAAAATTCAAGTAATTCTCACCCTCACCCATTTCGTGACTCCGCTTATTTCTCGACTCCAAGACAGAATTTTGTTGTATATAACGTACGGGTTGTACGTTCTGCTTTGCTTTCTAGACTTCTAGTTGACAATCAAACCCAAACAGTTCGCTTGGTAAATCCTGCACAGATGACGACTCATTACCCAATTCATTGCAAAAATTATCATGTCCAGCCGCTTATTAGTAGTATTGGTGATTGAAACACTATTGGGGTCTAAATCTTGAATTAAAGAAAAGAAGTTTGACGAATTGTCTTCTGAGAATAATGGGAAAGAAGAAATTTCCATGAAATAACAGTGTGAAAATGTTTGTGGTCTGGACGGGAATGTGAACACAGAAGGAACAGGAGTGGGTTTTGATATATACATATATGCAAACGTATTAACAGAGTAATTGGGTGGGCTCAAGGAGGCGTGTAAAACGCGGACGCGGTGGAAGAAGATTCAGGTGTGATATCCGACGGCGGCGACTGAGGACGGAGTTTCTTGGATTGTTTCACGCGGTTGGAGTTTTGAGATTATTCCTTAAAGGCGTGTACGAGAATGGGATATGATGGAAGTTTCGCCCATAAAAGATTGGATAAGCTTTAAATTAATTTCAAAATAAGTAATTTATTTATTTTGAACTTAATTAAGGAAAAATACTTACGTATTTTCTTAAAACTAAGTTTAATTATCTTAGCCAAACATGCACTGTGAGAAGTAAAGAGGAAACTCAATTTTGAAATTACAATGAATTGAGGAAATGAAAATTTTCAAAGTTTTTGTTAAATTGCAAGGAGAAGTTTCTTCTTTTATCCATCTTCTTTTATTTCTAAAAACATTTTATGCCCTTATTTGATTTTGATTTTTTGAAAAGTGATTTCTTCAGAGAATATGTGATTAAAAAAAATAAGAAAAAATTATAAATTTATGTGCAAAATTATTTTGCTAGAGAATGTGTTAAAAACGAGTGTGAAGAAAGTAATTTTATGAAAAACAAAATCAAACGAGGACTAAATCACTTTCTTTGTATTATTTACCTCAACTATGGAAATAATAATCCCGAACCAATCAGGACACAGTAATTTTTTATCGAAATATTGTTCATATTGAATTTATTTAAAATGAATTTATATTATGTTGAATCTAAAAATAATTATTGATAATATTTTTTGAGTAATATCATTCATAGTCTAACGACTGTAATAGTCATCTTATATGTTAACTTGTTATTCGAAGCAATAGAATTACAAAAAAATTAATACTTTAAATAACAATATGCCAAATGAAATAATTACTGCACTAATTGATTCTGAATAACATTATTCTAATTTTTTTCATTCAACTAAGAACATGGTAATTAATAATTAATTATAAAAACCAATGGCATATGTGTGTGGAAGAAGAGATTCTTATATAGGGTATGTTTGAACTACATTATTTTGGAAGAATGTATTATGGAATAGTAGATTGTTGGGGAAAGTGTGGTTGAAAAAAAAAAAGTTATTGATGTGATGAAAAATATTATTTTATTGAAGAACGTGTAATTGAAAATGAGTAGAAGAATGAGAATGAAAATTTTAATGTGTGCCAAACAGGGACATAGTATATATACTAAAGATTCATATTGTAGAACTTATTTTTGTTTTTGCCTATTGTAGAAAAATTTCTAGATCGGCTTCCTCTAAAATCTAATTTAGTCGAGCAAAATAATTTTCAAAAAATTATCCAAACAAGTTTAAAAAGTAATTTCTTAGTTTTAGAATCAGTTTTTGACTTTCTAAAAATCTTATCAAACGAGTCCCAAAACATTAACTACCAACAATTGACTAGTAGGAATAATTTATTATCATTTTATTGAGGTTGTGTTTTACAAATTACCACATTTTTGAAAATTCTTTCAATCAATCTAAGTCAATAAAATAATATAAACTTAGATTGATTGTTGGTAGTTAACATTTGCACATTTCTTTAGATTTTATTTATTGATGAGATTGAGTGGGTGACTTGGCAGGGTTAGTGACACTATTTTCTTATCAAATGCCTCAGCACCAATTTTACAATTGTCTTAAATAAAAAGGAGAGGATAGTTGGAGAGCGAAATTCACCCTTTCGGAATATTTGGATGATAGAAGTGACTCTTATGAATAGTTTGAGGATGATAGTGATGCTTTCAAAATAGTTGGGGGATGAAATTAACCCTTTTGATTAATTAGAGGACTAAGTTGACACATTTGAATATTTTAATGATGAAATTAACCTTTAAGAATAGATGGGGGATGAAATTGGTGCATCTGAATAATTAGGGGATGGAATTAGCGTATTCGAATAGTTGGAGGATGAAATTGATGCTTTGAAATAGCTGGACAAAATTGACATTTTTGAATAGTTGGTTGAAGAAATTCATGATTTTGAATAGTAGAATTGTGAAATTAATGCTTCTCAATAGTTGGAGGATGAAAATGATGCTTCTCAATAGTTGGGTGTTTCTTAATAGTTGGAGGATGAAATGAGGATTTATGAATAGATTGGGGAGACTTAATTGCTACAACTAAATAGTTGTGGACCAAATACACATATAAATAGTTGGAGATGGAATTGACATTTTTGAATAGATGGGTGACCAAATTTTGCATCGTAATATTTGGATGATGAAATTGATATTTTATGAATAGATGAGTAACATAGTTGATACTACAAAATAGATGGAGGATATAATTGATTTATCTGGGGGAAGAAATCAACACTTATTATTAGTTAGTAGATCAAATCAATGCATCTGAACATTCAGAGGAAGAAATTGATGCTTCATATTAGTTGGAGGACAAAATTGACATTAGATAAATGAAATGGGAGGAGATTAATGCACAAAATAGATGCTTTTTATTAGTTAGATGACCAAATTAACGTATGAAAGTACTTGGAGGCTAAAATTGACATCTATGAATGATAGGGATGGCGTGATGCATTAGCATAATTGGAGGAGAAAAATGATGTTTTACAATAATTGGAGGATGAATTTGACATATTTGAATAGATACAGAACATAATATATGTAGCTGAATAGTTGGAGGGTCCAATTGTCGCATTTGAATAAGTGGAGGATGAAATTGATGCTTTTTAGTAGTTGGAGGATATATTTGACATTTATGAATACATGGGATGCTAACAATACCATAGAATAGTTGAAGGATGAATTTGACATTTATGAATAGATGGGGATGCTAATGATACTTCAGAATAGTTGGATGATGAATTTGTTAGTTATGAGTAGTTTTGATGGTCAAATTGTCACGTATGAATAATTGGAGGACCGAAATGATGCTTTTTAGTATTTGGAGGATGAATTTGACATTTATGAATAGATGGGGATGCTAATGATGCTTCAAATTTAGTTGCCCACGAGCTCGAGCTCATGGCTTGTTATAAAATGACCTGAGCTTCTGCTCAGCTCGTTGCTCGTAGGCGAGCTCAGTTCGGCCCACGAGCTCGTACTGTAGCGAGTCGAGCTGTTCTGCTCGGGCTCACCTATTTTGAATTATTTTAAAATATCATTCTATAAAAAAATTAGGCGATCCACTCGTAAAAAACGAGCCGAGCGCCTACTGAGCCGGTCTGCTCGGCTCGTGGGTCGCTACAGTACGAGCTGACAAGCCGCTTGGCTCGATTGTCACCACTAGTCATCCGATTTCATATAACGTTCCATTATGACACCCAACTTCTTTTTATCATTTTTCACTAATTTTAAAAAAAGGTACAATGATACCGTTGCATTATATATATAAAATAAAAACTTATTTTAAAAAATAACATTTTTAAAATAAAATAAAATTTTATTTTAAAATTAA
>CAIGRE010095874.1:0-12411 GCA_903798275.1 Fraxinus angustifolia subsp. syriaca | reverse complement strand
AAGTTGGATGACGTGATTAGAAGAAGAGGGGCCAACTTTGCAAGAAAATGGAAGTTAGATGACCTAATTACATTAAATTAAATATGAGTACTCAAATGCAACTTCGCTCAACGTTGGGTGACTCACAATGCATTTGATACATAACTTAATTGCCTAATCATTGATTTTTTCCAATAACAATCATCCATGTCATCGCAAGTGACACAATCTCCATCCAAAAGAACAGTCGCGCTAGGTGTACAGTCAGTTTGACATGGTGCATGACAGGATGACGTGGCCAAAGGAAAAAGGAATCATTTTGAAAGCTGGCCAAAATTTTAAAATGACTAAAAACAAAACTAACGGGTTATATTTGAAAGGGAAAAACCGGCCCACTTATTTTGCTAACCTAAATTCCCAAAGCCATTCACGCGTTCGCCAATTTTGCTAACCTAAATCCCCAAAGCCATTCACGCCTAAATCCCCATTCAATACGATTGCAAAGTAACATACATCGCCGACGACGCATTTGAGTGGGAAGTTGCATCGAAGATCTGGTAATTATTCTGATTTAGTAAATAGGGATTATATTTTTTCGTAACTTGGGTGCATTTAAAATTGGTTTAGAGGGATTTGATTAAGCCGACGTTGAAATGTTGCAGTGAAAATTTTGTTCCATCTCCAGCGACGTATCTGAGGCGGAAGGTGTAGCGGAGTTTGGATAAGTGTTTAAATTTTTTTTTTTTTTTGGCTTGATGGAGTAGTGATGAAGCATAATCTTGTGTGTTGCTGTGAATTTTTGTTTGAGAAAATGTAGGATTATGTCTCAAGCGAAATTGCATGATTTTGTTTGAGAAAATCTCCGTGGAACAATTTTGGTAAATGGCTGTGAATAAGTCTGTCCACTTGTGGAAGCCATTGTGAGGAATGGTTACATGTTGCTCAAAATTAAGAGTTGTTTCGAATTCAAAAATGTAGTGAAGAACCAATGAATAACAATCTTGCTACTTGTGGATGTTCTGTAACTTGGTTATTCTAAAAGCCTCAGTTTCTAAACTGTTTAATTTTGTTACATGGAGCTAGTTAACCTTTTTGAATTTCTTGAATTGTCCATGATTGTACTTTGCAAATTTGTCTATACTCTACCTGAGAAAATTCATTGTGAGTAACTTGCACGGTATTTATTTACATTACTTTCTTTGTTTCATATCTCAGCATGGCAGGAAAAAATCACGGACTGTGTCATAGCTGTAGGTGTAAGGGGCACTTCTTTGCGGATTGCCCAAAGAAAAGCTTATGCCCGTGGTGTAAATGTGCATTCGTAAAGTGTTTTGAGGTTGAGAAAGAGACTAAGAACAAAGGTAAATTGTTCAAATGCTGCGGTGGCAAATGCGGTTTCTGGGAATGGGTTGGGAACGGTGAATCAAGTGTGGATAGTGCGACGACAACTAATGTTGCAACAAACGAATCAGTTGCAGATGTCACTGGCCTCTTCGAATCCAGTATGCGTTTAGGCAACGAGAAAGAGTTTAAACTTTCTGCCAAGGTGACTATTTGCAACAACAACTTAACTTCTGAAGTCAATGTCAAAGGGAAGACACGTGCTTAACCAGTATGCAACGTATTAGCGGTAGCTGTTATGTATTTTAGTTTATCGATATGTCAAGGTTCTGTACAGTAGGCTATTCCCAATTTTTTGTTGCCAAGGAGCTATGTACTGTGGGATTGCTATGTAATTTAGTGTATGTTTAACAGTTTGTTAGTTAGTGCTGTGTTATTCCAATTTTCGTTTATTGCTATGTTATCAAATGAATGTAACTCAGTTAGTGCTGTATTGATTATAAAATAAACCCGTGTATCCTCTTTGGGGAACGGAAATGAAGAACAAATTAAACTTAAAATGCACTGAATAGAAAACACTTCTGAAAATTTCCAACTGAAATGTTGCTTGGCTACAAACTTAGCATCAATGGACAGCTAAAAGTATCCCAAGTAATGCGAACTTCTATACATAACAAAAACCACTTTGAACTAATTCATATCTACTCTAAACATAAATAAGTGCTAATTCAAATACAAAATTACAGCAACATATTTCCTGGGAATTACAACAGCAAAATTACAGCAACAAAATTACAAAAGTTTGATGCGGGGTCTCAACTGGGAAATAATTCCCACCTAGTCTCCAAGTCTTTCCTGTTGGTCCGCTAGAAGTTCGTAGAAGTTCGGCAACGTATTTAATACTGTCAAGCAAAAAGACTAATAAGCAAACAAACAAGAATAAATTCATATATGTGAAGTACATAATTTAAATCATTGCCTTACCATGTGAATTGACAGCAACATTTGTTGACAATGGTTGGAAAAAATTTGGGTACTGCAAGTTTTGTGTGAACATATGAAGTCCATCATTCACCTACGTTATATTACAAACATAATGAGTAACCGAAATCAGTTCTAACCACATTCTATGAATGGGAAATCATGTTGCACTAACCAATGGGAAATTTGAATAAGGTACTGGTGGTCGAATGTGATACTGTGGTGGGACATTTGTCGGAACATCTGGTGCACTAGTCCCCAAGTTGCTTCGACGTGCCCGCGGTCTCTTTCCTTTACCTGATGTCGATTGAGCCTGCATTATTGAACGTGTGAAAAAGCATATATATTAAATTGTATTAACGTAACGTAATTAGAAACTTCTTAGTACTAGCAACCGACCTTCCCTTTCTTCGAACTCGATTCTAGTGGGCTCTTCCTACGTAGTTTTTTAGGGGCCCCTTTTCTCGTCACACAAGGAGGATCCCTTATGCTCTCGCACCCAGTACTTTGCGATGTTCCACAGTCAGATCCTAACCGAACAGAATGCTGGGTTAGGATGTTACTCCCACATGTCTCTTTCATTGTCGTCACTGCTTGTTTTTTTTCCTCAATCCATTCTAGTAATGCGAGTGTTTGCTCGTCATTGTCTGCCACCATATCAGCTAGCGTACTTAAAGATTGACAAATTTTGTCGTAGTTCAACTGTCCAGGAGTGCTAATTAACCCGTCATAGTTCACCGCGACCCTCGTGTGTGCTCTTCGCACATCTCTTCTCCATCTCCGTAATATATATTTGTCTGGTACAGATGTGACGTCATTGCGGATCAGAACTGAAATTGCATGCCTACAGATTATTCCACGAAATTCGAACAGATGGCAACTACAAGTGATTTCACAGTTATCTCCTCGAAATGTGACGAAAAATGTTTTCTTCTTCCGTCGGTCATGGCACATCACATCCTCCCGTACCTCATACAAAGTCCCCAAATGTCCCTCCGAGACAGAAAGTAGGTCACAGTACACCTTCCCGATAAACTCTTCTTGCACTTCCTTGAATTTGGAAATTGTATAAACGGCCTGAAATTGCTTTTCCATTTCATAAGTCGTTGCGCATGGTAACATCTGTGAGTAGGATTTGAAATCCGCCTGAAACTCCTTCTCGACCTTGTTTCGCAATNTGAAATCCGCCTGAAACTCCTTCTCGACCTTGTTTCGCAATGCTCGTTCATACTGTTCTACAAATTGCTTCAGTGAGGTCTTCGAATGTACATAGCCATCGAAAAAAGCATTCATACTCTCACTACGTTGGGTTGTTGACATACCTGCCCAAAAAGCAGTTTTCAAGTAGCAAGGAACCCATCGACCTCTATACTCATACAATCCGGACAACCATTCATTATCATGCAAGTTGTATGTTTCTAGCATAACTTTCCAACCGTCTTCGAACTCCTCAACAGTTTGACAGTCATAAACCAACCCATGGATATCGTAAAATATAGAACCCTTATCGCAATGGTATCCAAACTTCTCAGGCAATTTCTTCATGATATGCCACAAACACCATCGATGTTTCGTATTTGGAAAGACAATCGCAATTGCATTTTGCATGGCCCTATCTTGATCAGTAATTATTCCTTGAGGGGCTTCACCGTACATACATTGTAGCCATGTCCTAAAAAGCCATACAAATGTCTCTGTACTTTCGTTCGATAGCAAACCACAACCAAGTAACGTCGATTGTCCGTGATGATTTACTCCAACAAAAGGGGCAAACGGCATATCATACTTGTTAGTGAGGTATGTCGTATCAAATGTGACAACATCGCCAAACTCTTTATATGCTTGCCTACACCTACTATCTGCCCAAAACACATTCTTCAGTCGAGACTCTTCGTCCAAATCCATCACGAAGTAAAACCCGGGGCACTTTGCTTGCATATTTGAAAAGTAGGACTGAATTGCTGCAGCGTCCCCTTCGCCAAGTCTCAATCGCCTCACTTGTTCGACATAATTCCAATAATCTTTCTCCAAGCAAGTCATGTTCTCATACCCACCAGCCTCAACGACTGCAGAATTGTAACTTTTGTGCAAAGGAATGCCGGCCATGTCATTGACTTCAAGACGTCGTTTCACATGTGCGCTCAGTTCTCGGTTACATCTATACAACCTCGACTTCGAAGGACTTGTTTTATGATTATGCTCAAGATAGACGGTGTTAATTCTCCAAATTCCACACATATCTGAAGATGCAGTCAGCCTGGCCTTACAACCTGTTTGAATGGTTGGTTGTGGCTTCAACGGGTCGCTTGTGTTATTAGGTCTTTGACCTTCACGGCTACATGTTAGTGTAATATATCTCATAATCCCATCATCATCTTTTTTCGAATTTCGTTTTCGAACTGGAAAACCAACATGATAAGCATATCTTTTGTAGAAGTCGAACAATTCATTGTCGTCATTGAACTTCATCCCAACCTCGGGCACAGTCACACTACCTTCTGATGATATATCATCATTCAATATGTTCAAAATTTCCACCACGTTGTCATTATCGGATTCAACGAAATTATCGTGACCAAAGTCTTTCACAATTTGTTTCCCTGCAACAAGTTAAAAATTAAATCGTCACACTTTTTTCCAAAATTTTATGGATGATAATACAGAGCAGCTTGGCACAAAATTTTAGTCCCTCATTTGGAAACACGTTTTTCATAAGATTTCTTACACATCACAGCATGTAGATGATTAGGAAAATTTCTTACTTTTGGTCACCCATTTGGAAACACACTTTTCCTAATGCATACTAACACATCACAGCATGTAGCCTCATACAAGAATTTATTACTTTTAGTCACCCATTTGGAAACACACTTTTCATTTTCTTACACATCACAGCATGTAGAACCAAACAAATGTTAAAGCTATTTTAGTCACCCATTTGGAAACACACTTTTCAGAATCTGCCCGCAATGTAGAACCGGCAAAATAGAATTGTAAAAGTAGGAACCAAAAAAGAAACCAAAATGTTACAGCAGCAAGTTACCAGATGCAATGTAGAATCGAAAGCAAAATGTTACCATCTGTTACAAAAATATTTAAACCCAAGTTACCAAATAGCAACCCACACCATCTCCGGAATATTTGAACTGACTATACTTTGCGAAGAAAACATTCTTGTAAACTAACCCAACCTTTTTCCGGCATGATTTCGAGAAGTTGGAAAAAAAATTCGGCTTTGCAGCATGAGAGAGGTTGATCCGTTGAAATGCCGAGTTAGTTTCAGTCTGAATATCCCCGCCGGTGGATGTGCCGACACATGCATCGGAAAAGCTTTGTTGGATGAAATTTGGGTTCGCCTGATATTGAGGTCTCCCGTCTCCTGATTTGGGGACTTACATTTAGGAGGGAAATAATTGAGCCAAAAAATGGAGGAAAGTTAGGTTGCTGTAGGAATGGGCCGGGTCTAAAATGGAAATGCCACGTCCTTCTGTCAGGTTGCGTGTAAAACGCAATGTACAACCAGCTTTTCTCCCAAAAGAAAAGAGAAGAAGAGAAAGACACATAGTATTCGAATTCTTATTGGTCCACATCATCATCCATGACAAGAATTTGAATTCAACCAGTATTCGAATTCTGATTGGTCCACATCATCATCCATGACTAGAATTTGAATTCAACCAAACAAGACGGAACTTATTAATTCTCGATTATGATTGGTCCACGTCATCTACTATGACAGGTGAATCTCGAGTTCGTTACTCTATATAATCTTCCGGCTTCTCAATGTTTTCACAATCAAACCGTACTGCAGAGAGATTAAAAAAGAAAAGCTTTACCAAATGGTTGCTTCTTTGAGAATACGTTCTATTGTTTTTGGAATCGTCCTGCTCGGTGAGCATTCAATTTCCAATGGGAATGCCAAGTTTCTGTTGAATCTTAATGTTTTTTCTTCCCCTATTGTTAATTTGTCTGATTTTTGTGGCTGAAATAATGTGTTGTTTGAGGTAAAAGTGATCTCTTCATAAATCATAATACCTTAACTTGTTTAGATTATATTTTTTGTACTAGAAAGTAGTAATAATAATTAGTAAAAGTTGGAATTATAGGGTAAAACTAAGATTATATTTATATATTGTATCATAAACACAGAATTTATGCAATAAGAAAAGTGAAGAAATCTCTGTTTATTGCTTTATTCCGTCTCATGCAAATGATTATTTCCGCCTAATGCATTGGTTTATTGCTGGGTAATAATTTTAATGGATTCAAAAATATTGAAACACATCATAGTGGTATTGCCATATGATATTGCGTTTGAATCGTTACGACAGGAAGCTTATTTTCACTTTCCATCGCGAATGAGGAGTCCAGCAAATTGGGAACAGTTATTGGGATAGACCTTGGAACTACATATTCATGTGTTGGTGTTTACAAAAATGGAATTGTTGAAATCATAGCAAACGATCAAGGTAACCGCATAACCCCTTCATGGGTTGCCTTCACCGGCAGTGAGAGGTTGATTGGTGAAGCGGCAAAGAATATGGCAGCAGTTAATCCTGAGAGGACTATCTTCGATGTCAAGAGGCTAATTGGAAGAAAGTAAGACCTAGCTTCTTTCTTTTTTATTACTCGTGCTATTGTTTATGTGACAAAAAATCAATATCAGGACACTAACTCTTGCCTACTGAATAGGTTTGAAGATAAAGAGGTCCAAAGGGACATGAAGCTTGTTCCATATAAGATTGTGAACAAGGATGGAAAACCTTACATACAGGTCCAAATTAAAGATGGTGAGACCAAGGTTTTCAGTCCTGAGGAGATTAGCGCCATGATTCTTACAAAGATGAAGGAAACAGCAGAAGCATACCTTGGGAAAAAAATTAAGGATGCAGTTGTCACTGTTCCTGGTAAACTTCTAACTCATTATTCGAGTCTTATTTACATCGTTGGACACCTGGCTTTTTGTCTTATTGTAAAGTTTGCTTTTTGTTGTTTTATACCTTGCTTTTTATCTTATACAGCTTACTTCAACGACGCACAGAGGCAGGCCACCAAAGATGCTGGCGTAATTGCTGGATTGAATGTTGCAAGAATTATCAATGAACCAACTGCGGCAGCCATTGCCTATGGTTTGGAGAAGAAAGGTGGTGAGAAGAACATTCTTGTTTTCGACCTTGGTGGTGGGACATTTGATGTTAGTATCTTGACCATTGATAATGGCGTTTTTGAGGTTCTGGCAACAAATGGAGACACACATTTGGGAGGTGAGGATCTTACTGCATCCACCCTAACATTTATTTCATTTCCGTCCTAGCAAAAAATTAAGTGATGTGAGCCATTTGAAAGTCATTTTGACATTAGAGATTATAAGTTTCTTAATTAAACGTGCAGGTGAGGATTTTGATCAGAGGATCATGGAGTACTTTATTAATTTGATCAAGAAGAAGCACGGGAAGGACATCAGCAAGGACAATAGAGCTCTTGGCAAGTTGAGGAGAGAATGTGAGCGCGCCAAGAGATCTTTGAGCAGTCAGCACCAGGTCCGAGTAGAGATCGAGTCTCTCTTTGACGGTATAGATTTCTCTGAACCACTTACCAGAGCTCGCTTCGAAGAATTGAACAATGATTTGTTCAGAAAGACAATGGGACCAGTTAAGAAAGCCATGAAAGATGCTGGCATGGAAAAACATCAGATTGATGAAATTGTTCTTGTTGGTGGAAGCACCAGAATCCCAAAGGTTCAGCAGCTTCTAAAGGATCATTTTGATGG
Organism: Fraxinus angustifolia subsp. syriaca; assembly: GCA_903798275.1. Taxonomy (NCBI): domain Eukaryota; kingdom Viridiplantae; phylum Streptophyta; class Magnoliopsida; order Lamiales; family Oleaceae; genus Fraxinus; species Fraxinus angustifolia. The sequence goes on along the minus strand of CAIGRE010095874.1, from coordinate 4,340 downwards.
GAAGGAACCAAACAAAGGTGTTAACCCAGACGAGGCAGTTGCTTATGGTGCTGCTGTCCAGGGAGGTATCTTGAGCGGTGAGGGGTTAACAGATGTTCTTCTTTTGGATGTAGCTCCACTTACCCTTGGTATTGAAACTGTTGGCGGAGTAATGACAAAATTGATTCCAAGAAACACCGTAATTCCAACCAAAAAGTCTCAAGTCTTCACTACTTACCAGGATCAGCAAACCGCTGTTAACATTCAGGTAATCATCTTGGAATCAGGATTCTAGCGAGTGTGTATAAAAAGGATGCTTCGTCTTGCCTTTGTAAGAAATCGTTGTAACGTGTATTAATGCTGTCAAACATGTGTTCGAGGGTGAACGAAGTCTTACAAAGGACTGCAGGCTGCTAGGGACATTCGATCTAACAGGAATAGCTCCGGCCCCTAGGTTCTTCTGCTCCCATGCTCCTCCTTATATTTCTATTAAAGCTTAACTTTATAGGTCTTACTAAATATATCTTGTTTGTTTGAACAGAGGAACTCCTCAGATTGAAGTTACATTTGAAGTCGACGCTAATGGCATACTGAATGTCAAGGCTGAAGACAAGGCTTCTGCACGTTTCGAGCAGATCACAATCACAAATGACAAAGGTCGTCTGAGTCAGGAAGAGATTGATCGGATGGTCAAAGAAGCTGAGGAGTTTGCCGAGGAAGACAAGAAGCTCAAAGAAAGAATTGATGCCCGTAACAGCCTTGAGACATATGTTTACAACATGAAAAACCAAATCAATGAAAAGGACAAGCTCGCTGACAAACTCAAGTCAGACGAAAAGGAGAAGATTGAGACAGCAATTAAGGAGGCCCTTGAATGGTTGGACGAATATCAGAACGCCAAGAAGGAGGATTATGAGGAAAAGCTCAAAGAAGTCGAGGCCGTGTGCAATCCAACTATCACAGCCGTTTATCAAAGATCTGGTGGTGCCCCAGGAGGTAAATCAGACGACGATGACGACGATGATTCTCATGAAGAGCTATAGAAGATTGTTATGCTTTCTTGTTGTTTCAAGAGAAGTTAGTGATAGGTTGTGCAATTTATTTCCTCCAACTGGAGAACGATAGATGCATTAGTATAATCCTTAGGTATACTTCATTTTTGGATGGTATGTATAGCCAGATTTATTAACCTCAAATTAAATTCATATTCTTATTAGTGCAATCTCGGTTTAGTACTTATTTTGACACAAACAAGTTACCTGCATTTTTTGTAAGTAAAAAAAGTACTTATTTTGACAATATTACAAAACAAAATATATCAATTGCTGCCACTGAAAAGTGAAAACATGTCAAATACGACTGATTGTACATGCAATTAAGGAATTTAGCAACAGAATACAGAAGCAATTCCGCAATTTGCAGAACATAAGATCCTTGATCCAATCTATAGAAATAACAAACATATTATGCCGGTTACATTAGCTTCAAGCTGCATCCAAGGCCAGCTCGACTCACAAAGATCACCAGGCAAGTTGCCATCATTGTCCTTCATCTTCAAGTTAGCATTGTGCTTCACAAGTAACTCAGCTGTGACAATTCTCTCACAAAGAGCAGCATAATGCAGCGGTGTTTGACCTTCATTGTCCTTTAGACAAACAGTAAGAAACGAGAGTTAACAATTTGATAGAAGTGCCAACGAAGCAAAAGAACTAAATTATAGAAAATTGCATGTTTGACAAAGCTTATAATTGCTTATAAGCTTGTCAAGTTCTATTTTTATCCACACATTTCGTACGATCCACAACTTTTATCTATTTTTTAACCACACAACCCTTAGGACCCACTATTATATAAGCTTAGCTTTTTTTTGCTGAATTCAAAATATACGAAGAACAAATACTGCAAAACTTCTATACTATACAGATATAGCATGGATGCTGCACACATTCTAATATTCAGATCTTGTATATAAAAGTTTAACTCCTAGCAGTATACGTGACAAATGGTGTTACTATCCATAGATCTTTTAAGATAGAATGAATTAAAATTAATAAATTGTTACTCGATTAGAATAATTTGACAACATGTGAATTTTAAACACGGGTAAATTTTAAAAGGGGAGAGAAGCTTATTCAGATGCTCCACTACAAAATTCTCCAGTCCCTGTGCCCCAAGGCTCTGTAAACCAACATAAAGCCTCCAATATCCGACACCAGCTATATTTTCAGGTTCACTATCTGCGGTAATGTCAAGTAAACAAGGTTCAGGTCAGAAAATCTCATTAGCTTCTAATGCAGGACTTTATCAACAAAAGAGAGTTTTTGCTGACTTCTGAATGGCAGGTCTTCATTATAGTGAACAAGTTAACTCATCTAAGATTAAATCGCCAAAACTAATATTAATACTACCGAGTGTTAATGCATACCATATCAAACTATAGCAGATAATTATAGTAATTTAATGTCACTGGCCCTTCATATTTACTGAAACACCACTCTCTATACACTTGAGTAACTTCTCTTCAATCTTCATCTCCTCCTCGTGCAAACGCATGTATAGCATCCAAATTTCTGCAAAGAACATACAAGACATTAGGAATTCAAAATTTTCTTCTCAAAGCATGTTTATGAGAGAAATTAAGCGATATGCTTTTATTTTTCTTCTAAACGCCATACGAAACATATGCATTCTCCTCTAAATAGAAAGGTGATGAAAAATATTGTTAAATCTGATATTCCATTTTTCAGATAAAGAAAAAGAATGCTTTCCCAGTTAAGCCCATTTAAAGGGTGGAGTTAAGGAGAAAGGGAAGAAGACAGGAAAAGGAGGAAGCGACTCCTAGTTTCATCACCAACATCATCCACGATATACAGAAGGGAAATCTGCAGCTGTGGTCTCACAACATTCCCACATAAAGCAAGGGCACCAATCAATATTCCAGTTAAACATTTACTTGCCTTGCACGTGATGACTTACTTGAAGATTATTTTCGTGTGCCCACTATGGGAACATTTCTCTCGAAGAGAAAGGATAAAATGAGCTTAGCTTATGACTGAACGCATGAGTCATGACATATATCTTCTTTTTTTAGTAGGGAAATGAATCCACAATGGTGGGTGGACGAATAAAACCCTCAAATAAGTCATCACGCGAAAGGCAAGTGACTATTTGAAGGGAAAAAATTGACAGTTACTTCCCAGTGGGAAATATCTTGCATCGAAAATGAAAGTTTGGTGACTTAAAAAGCCAAAAAAAAATTTGATTGAGGATTGTGCAAGCTTGGGGACCATAACCACATTTTCCTTTATGAAAAGGTACATGAATGACCCGACAATTTCTTGAGGAAACTATAAATTGATCGCATCACTATGTTTATAAACTACCAGATCGACCTTGCACAAGAAAAGCCACTCATGAAACAAATCGTGTGCACAGGCAATCCCTCTATCCCCACAACCTCTAGGATGAAAGAGGGAAAAAGCGTAAATCTGTTATGTAAACGTTTTTCTCCCTGAGGACACGTTGAAAATTATTGGTGAAAGGGGAGAAAATGTTAACATGAAACATGATAGTAAAATTCAATAATGCAGCCCTACACAGCTATACAACCATCATGAAGGGGAAAAAACAGATCAGACTTCAAAAGAAACACAATTCGTTGTAACGTGGGACTTCAAACATCTTACGATTCAATTTCCAAGTTCCTCCACATGTACAAAACTGTGAAAAACAGGTCCTATTGGTCCTTTGGAGCCGCACTTGGCGGATCATTGACTTCTTTATCTTTCCTCCTCTCGTCACTATATAGCAGATTAAGGATAGAATGTTTATTAAAACTAGAGCAAATATATAAAACAATTGGTAAATTTGCAATGGTGCAATTTAAATAGAAAGATTCTGATCTCACAGTAGCTGCACCAGTAGCCCAGGTGGGATACAACTTAGTAACAATGTCAATGTATTTTTGCATGGCTTCTTCTGAAGGCATGGTCCTCAATTTCTGCCATACTTGCCTAACACATCTACAAAATAAATATTTCCACTAGTAAGCCAGGAGATCTTCAGTCTAAATGATGACATTAATTACTCATCATAAGTTAAAGGGCACGCAGATAAGCTATAAAACAGGTATCAACGAAATACACGATAATCAATTTATAACCAGTGCAACCTTATTTATAGCTATGATAATCACAATTAGAAAGCAACAAAGGGCAGCCCAAATAACGAGTGCAACCTTTTTCCATCAGTTCTGCAGAGTTTTCTAAGAGGGAGCAGAACTTTAAAATGATGGGGCACAATCGAACTTGCAAAGAAATTGGGAGAAATTTTACAATAAAAAATTTATGTTCAAAAAAATC
>CAIGRE010095752.1:0-12227 GCA_903798275.1 Fraxinus angustifolia subsp. syriaca | reverse complement strand
AATATTAATAGTTGAATATTCTATAACTTATGGTTTACATAATCATTTGAATACCCACGATTAATTGCACAATCATTACCATTGAGAACATAATATTTAACAACTATTTTTTTTATATATATAACATCACTATTGCTCATCTTGACTTTATAGTGGGAAGCATAATATTTTTCAGTTCACTAAAGATACAAACGCTCTTTATGTAATGAATGTCTATAACATACAAGATATTTATCATCAAAATAATACTCTTATATGTTACAAATTATATATGAGACTCTAGAATAAAAGAACAATAAAATCTATTTTTCAATGTGAAAGTTACGGATTACCAAATTAATGACTACTAAGTTACTGAATTGTTATTAATTATCCGTTTTTAATTTTGACCCTATGTGCGGAATTAATCTATTAAAGGCAACAAGTCACTTTCCAATAGTTTCTAAATGATTAAGCATACACGTCCAATTTCCCTATATTTGAATATTGTAGTTTGTAATATGGAAAGCAATAAAGAACATCAATAATTGTTGACGAAGAAACCCAATTGGGTAAAAACTCCGGGATCAAGCTAATTATCTCCACTATAGACAATATGGATTACAGTCTATTTTCAACCTAACAAATTCCACTAGTTCCAGCTGTTGTAATTTCTGCAATTTTCATGATTTGCTGTTCTTCCAAATTCACGATCTGCTACCGTAGATATTGTATAGCCAACTTGCTAGACTTCATGTTCTACCTCATGTAGCTTCCAAGATCTGATGTCTCCCTCCACCTTTCTTGATCTTCTTTAATTGCCTCTTCCAAGTTGATTTCCAAGAATCTCCAATTCTTGTGCTTTTTCTGTGCTTGCAGTCTAAACTCTCTCAACTTTCAGAAACTTCTAAAATCCAACTGAGAAAGTACATTCCTAAGGATGTTTAGCAAGTAGGTGTTTTGAATTTTTCAATATGATGTTTTCCCAAACAGGTGGTTATATGATCTCAAGAACAAATGATGTATTCTTAGATCTTTAGAAAATAAGATGAGGCATTGAAAATAATGAAAACCAATTTAGAAATTTGTGCATAGACTTGGGTATTTATAGGAGAGGGTAATTAGGTTGAATGTGTCAAAAAAATACTTTAAAACATCAATTAGGATTTTTCGGATCGACCTGTTGCTCGAGCGAGAAGTGGCAACAGGCAAGCGACACACTATCGCTCGAGCGAGAGTTCAGCAACATGTGAGTGACAAACATTCTGTTTTTGTCACTCGAGCAATGTCCAGACGATAGACTAGCAAAAATAAGGTGCCGTGTTTCTCCTCTTTTCATGCTCGAACCCTAGACATCGTAACCTAATTTATACAAATTGCACCTTAGGTCCTTGACTTTTACAACATGTTACAAATGAGTCATTTTGTCCACAGAATCGCTAACACTAAAAACTACCAAACTTTCTCTTTGGCATTTTATGACAAAACTATACAATAAGTCAAGAAAAAACTAAATACAAAATCTAAACTACCTAATATTTATCAAACTGATGTCTCTTGCATTCCTCGTTAAACCCGTTTCCCGAAATCCAAACCTCAAATACCGAGTGTAAAAGCACATGATACAAGAAATGTAACTATTGAAGTTCATAATCATAAATAAACATGCTAGTTTGAGACATGATATTAATGTCAATCAAAACACCAATCGAAACATTAACATCACAAAGTATCAAATCTCAAACATTTTATGCATTATGATATAGAATGCAATGTCAATTCTCCACCTTACTGCAAACTCTCAACATATTTATGCAACATGTAAAATGTATCTACATCTCTCCTCAGCGGCCCCTAAGACATAAAATGAAGACATTCCAAATGTTAATGAATTCAAATACTCTCCTCATTTTTTGTCACAAATAACGAAGGGATAAAAAAACTTTTCATATTAACATATAATCACTAAAATATGCAATCGTTAGCAGCATAAGTATAATCAATGCACATTAAGCCTTTCCACGTACTCAATTCAAGTTAACATGGAGTAAATAGTATAAATGACTCATGTATGTAAAGTGTCACCAATCCTTTGTAAGCAAGACTCCAAACCTTATTTTTGTGAGAAAGGACATAAGTATATTCCTCTATTAATGAAAGTCAAACCATTGAAAGCACATTAGAACCTATAAAGAAAAACTCATTTTGTATGGATAATTTCTCTTCTTCCCCTAACTTTTTGCATATATATTTTTCAAATTGTTTGATATTTTAAGCTCATAATTGTTTTTCACATTTTAAGTGTAGGATCTTCTCCATTAAGCGACTAAAATGACACATGTGACGAGTTTTAGGCCGGTTAAACCAAGTCAATTGACCATATGCACTAGGTTATGAGAAACCCCCTGGCTTAATAGCTCGAGTCAACTAAGCTTCGAAAAAGAACATAAGATATTGAACTTTTTATTATCGGTGATGAATTTGTGGTTATATCTAATAAATAAGGTTAATTCATGTTCAAAGTCATCTTAGTAACATGTGACTGTCATCCTAAATCTCACACACGTGGTAGAGTCTCACTAATAATATCATAGTGTGTGCAGTGCAGATGGTACATGAATACACATTTACTAAGAGTATTTCTAAGAGACTATTTAAACATGAGATGCTCTCTATTTTAAAGAGTCAACATTGAAAATTATGCTCCAAAAGACTCTTTAAATTAACATTTTAATTTAGAGAGTGGGTTTGGAGAGCCAAACCCACTCTCTATAATTAAACACATTCAAAAAGTTTCAATTTTCAATGTAAGAAATCAATAAAATAATATAAAGAAAAATTAGTTAAAATAAAAGATAAAGAAAAAGAATAAATATTTGTTGGGAATAGTAAAATTAAATGTTAAATATAAAGAGTTTGTTGGAATACTTCAAAATTTTAACTATTTAAATTTATAGATGCTCTCCAAATGATAGAATATGCTCTTTAAAAATAGATAGACTCTTGGAGATGTTCTAAGTACTCCATAAATAACCTAAGTCGGTAATGGAAACTATGTTACAGCTCATCGATTAAACTCCTGCATGATCACAACTCACAAGTTTAAGAATGTTATATATCATGCTGTAGTAAAAATATTCATCATTTTTCTATTTTTCATTTTTTGTTGTTTTTATTTTAAAATATGGAAAAAAGAAAAAATCTAACACACAAAAATAATAATAAAAAATGTGATTTCTACCTAGAAAATAAATAAACAAATGTGATGCATGCATAAATTAATGATACACAATGATAAAGTTCGAACATACATCAAAAATACATAATCAAGTAGGTATGCAGATGCTCTTACCTTTACGAGTACCATGATATATTTCAAACAATTTCATATCACTCTTTTTCACCCAAACATTTCTATTCATCTATGTCATTAACTTCGTCAATTGACCAATAAACTTCTGATTCTTATTTCTATTTAAGTTTCAGTTTCTATTTATGCTTAGAAAATGATGACATCTAGACTTTATGTGTCATAACTCACCAAGGTGAAAACATGTAGGGATAAACCTAGGATCAAAGTTATGAGATCGTTGATATCTATTCTTAAGTTGGCGGCTCCTACACTGTCTAGTAGGCATCTATCTAACAAATTCCTTATCTTTAAGATCGGGGTTAGGCACATATTTTGGCTGGTCAGGGCAGGGCAGGGACAAACATGGTCTTAGAAGTACTAACGCTATTTTCCTTAAAACCTAAATCTCCCTTATTTTCAGTCTACTTGCCCATTCCTAAAATATTATCTAATATTTCAGAACCACTAGATAAGGTAAGCAGTTGATACTTAGAATATCCTAGATCGCTCAAAGGTTCTTAACCTGGATTTGTAAGGTTTTTTTCTCACTGGTCAACTCGCTAATTTTCCTAGAAGGCTTCTCAAGCTCACTGGTTATGTTCTTAACCTGAGTCTCTAAAGTTTCATTCATGGCTTTCACTTCACTTAGGATCAATGTAGATTCCTTAATGTGCACTACTAACTTTTCATTTTCCAATTCAAGTTCCTTATTCTTCGCACTCAAGACTTTATTTTTAGTAAGAATTTTAAGACTCTCATCATACATGTTATCGTAAGTCTCTTGGATATCTTCCCTACTCATAGACTCTTCATCAGAATCCTCATTACTATCTAAGTCATTTTCTCGTCCACTCCCCTGATCAGATCCTTCCTTAACCCTAATAGTAAAGACAATATATTTTCCACTTTCCTCACGAGTGGATTTCTTACCCTGATTGTTTGTGTTATACTCGTCATCAGTGAAAGTAGTATTCGTAGTCTTATATGAATTTATCCTACTACTAGGACACTCACTCCTAACATGACCAAAATTTCGACAATTATGGCATCTTACAAATTTAGATTTTCTCCTAGATTTTCTCAGGCTACCTTTGTCTCTCTCTCGAAGATTATTTTTCTTTCTAAATATTTTTTAGAGTTTTTTAGCCAGGTAAGCTAACTCCTCATTATCCGGTGAATCAGAATCAGAAGATTCGGTCCGGATGCTTCTCACGAATTTCAAGGCCAGATATTTATCTTTAACATGTTTTATCTATGGTCAGCTCTTACGTCTGGAGGGATCCAACTAACTCCTCTACCTTAATAGAATCTATATCCTCACTTTTTTTAATCGTCGTGATTTTTGGCCTGAAACGCTCGGGTAAGGATATAAGAATTTTACGCACTATCTTAGGCTTGGAAATTTTCTCTCCTAAGTTGAAATTAGAATTCACTATGTCGTTTAATCTCGCATAAAACTAATCAAAAGTTTCATTCTCTTTCATTTTAATCTTTTCAAACCTAGTGGTCAATATCTGCAACTTATAGTATTTAATAGCCTAAGTTCCCTCATGTGTGATTTGTAGAATATCCCAAACTTCTTTAACAACCTCACACATAGATGCTCTCCTAAAATTTCTAGGGGACACTGCCAGAAATAAAGCATGTAAAGCTTTACTATTCTAGTTACATTCATCTAAGTTCATCCTAATCCAATTAGTAATGGAAGTAAGGATAACTTCATTATTAACTGTAGAACTGGAGGCAATCTAACCATTAACAACACTAAGCCATATACGGTCATCCATAGATTTCAAAAAGGTTCTCATCCTAACCTTCCAAAGGTATAATTACTGTCATCAAAATAAGGCAAACATATAATGAACTACTTATCTTAATAACATGGGTCAAGGAACGAATTTGGGCTTTGATACTAATTGAAAGTTACAGATTATCAAATTAATGACTACTAAGTTATCGAATGGTTATTAATTATCTATTTTTAATTTTGACCCTACGCGCGAAATTATTCTATTAAAGGCAACAAGTCACTTTTCAATAATTTCTAAATGATTAAGCATACACGTCTAATTTCTCTATATTTGAATACCGCAATTTGTAATATGGAAAGTAATAAAGAACACTAATAATTGTTGACGGAGAAACCCAACTAGGTAAAAACTTTGGGACCAAGTCAATTACCTCCACCATAGACAATATGGATTATAGTCCATTTTCAGCTTAACAAATTCCACTAGTTCTCGCTGTTGTAATTTCTGTAATCTCTATGATCTGTTGTTTCTTCCAGACTCACGATCTACAATCGTAAATATTGTCTAGCCAACCTGCTAGACTTCCCGTTCTACCTTATGTAGCTTCCAAGATCCGCCGTCTCCATCCAACTTCCTAATTTTCTTCAATTGCCTCTTCTAAGTGGATTTTCAAGAATTTCCAATTCTTATGTTTTTTCTGTGCTTGCAGTCAAACCTCTCTCAACTTTCAGAAATTTCTAAAATCCAATTGAGAAAGTACCTTCCCAAAGATGTTTAGGAAGTAGGTGTTTTGTAGGTGTTTTGGATTCTTCAATATGATGTTTTCCCAAACAGGTGGTTATATGATTAAATGATGAATCACAAAGAAAGAATGTGTTCTTGGATATTTAGAAAATAAGATGAGGCATTAAAAATAATGAAAATCACTTTAGAAATTCGTGCATAGGCTTGTGTATTTATATGAGAGGGTAATTAGGTTGAATGGGTCCGAAAAAATACTTCAAAACATCAATTATGATTTTTCAGATCGATCTGTCGCTCGAGCGAGAAGCGGCAACAGGCGAGCGACACACTGTTGCTCAAGCGAGAGTTCAGCGACAGACGGGCGATGGACATTCTGTTTTTGTTGCTCGAGTAATGTCCATGCGATAGGCTAACGAAAATGCGGTGTCATGTTTCTACTTTTTTTTCATGCTCAAATCCTATACCTCATAACACAATTTATACAAATTGCACCCTATATCCTTGACGTTTACAATATGTTACAAATTAGTCATTTTGTCCATAGAATAGCTAACACTAAAAACCTAACACAATGAACAATCATGCTAACTAAAAAATAAATATCTTATATGAAGATGATAGTAATTGAAGGTCATAACAAGACAACACGAACTATTTCATCCTAATTGTGATATTGAATACATTGACTTACAAAACATGAATGCTCTGTATAAGGATTTTTATCAACTAAAATAAGGGGAATAGATGTACTCTTTTTACTTTACTCAAGTTTCGTCTCAATAATTTTTTTTGATAAGTTTTTAATGAGAAAATAACTTTTCACAATTGATTTTTTTTTTTAATGATGATTTAATGAGGCGCATTTTATGACTCTTAATTTTTACTCTTTTTTCATTTTGGTATTTTTGTTCTATCAAAATTTTGTCAGAGCAAGATTTCTAACGCGACAATTATTGTATAAATATTGTTCAAGGGGGAGTGTTGTACACAAATTATTATTTATTAATGACATTTGTAACCTCACATCTCTAATTGTAATCTATAAATATTGGACATGGTTCTAAATAAAATAGATACACGAGTCTATTGACTCTCTCTTTGCTTTTATTTATAACGTTTGTGAATAAATTATGTACTCTTCATCTTCTACTAATAAAATTTTGCAACCTTTCACATATGATATTTTAAATTTTAATAACCAAAAAGAAGAACGGAAAGTAGTTAAAGAAGGATTGTATTGTTAGAAAGTTTCTCAATATTGGAGTTTGTACAAGTAAAAATGACAGTATTTTGACTTTTTATATGGATCAAACAAAATTAATTTAACTTTATTAATATAATCATCACTCGAGTAGGTAAATACACGTCAGCCCTTGCAACCACCAATTTAATCTTACTACATACTAGGTTCATGGGTTTGTGCAAATTCTTCCGATTGGGTTTTGAATAAGTTTCAGCCGATAATATTACTCGTTCAAATTTTTCAGTCGGCATTGATGATTGAATTAAATATCGACACTTACAATGAAATTCCTTGATTCGAAAACTATTTGTGACTATTGAAAATAACCTAATTTAATTAGAGATGCTTATGGTTAGTCCCGTTCACTTCTTGGAAGTCTTATGAGAGTTGGTACATTATTTGGTTTACTTGGCCCATCTATTGGCTTGGTCTACCTCTATACCTAATATATATATATATATATATGTTGTCTCCTTATGCTTGGTGATGCACATGTGTTATTTGACGCTCACTCGAAAAAAAATGACTGCCTTGCTACTTTGAGCTCCAACCGGTTTTCTCCTCTTTTCTTTGATTTTGTGGCTGTAATAACGCCGCCATTTTGTGTCCTTCATGGATGCAACTGTAACAATCAAAGTGTGAGCGAATAGTAGTGGTTTTGGTATGATAATTTGAGGTGTTTTATAAGGTGAGTTCGTTAGACTGAGCCAGGAAAAATACATTGGTGGAGTCATCTTTCGTGACACTTTCAATAAAGAAAACATCATTTCTTTCTAATATCTTGTAGATTGAAATTTTGTACATATATTTTCCTTTTATCATGAAGAAAAACTACTTTATTAGTATTCAATGATGTGTTGTGTTGCGAATTGATCGCAAGATAATGAAAATAATGAAATAAATAAGAACAAATAAAAATACCAAGATTTGTATGGAAATTCATTATGAAAAAAAAAACATAAATATAAGAGAAAAATTTCACTATAATTAATAATGAATGTGTTTACAATATCAAGATTTCAATACTCTCAATTGAAATCTAAACTCTCTAATTTTCAAGATGTTGTTGAATGTATATTTGGAGATACAACAATGTGGAATATATATAGGAACCTCTTTTTGGAGTTCTAGATGAAGAAAACATAAATTTCGAAAAAAAATGGGATAAAATCCATCACAGTTGTGTTGGAGCCCAGGGAATTTCATTGAACAAGGGCGTCGGCGCTATGACGCTGCGACACTGGGTTGCTGCCTCCCTTTTCTTCAAGAGGCGCTGCGGTGCCATGGCGATGGTGCCCACTTTCGGTAATTATGCCTCCAAAGTATTTTTCTTCATCCCAAGGTCATTTTCCAAGCAAAACTCTTAGTCCTTGATGAAATTTGATCTCCATTAATTAGGACTCTCAAAATCAAAATTCCTTAAACTTCTTCTATTCAACCAAACACCAAATCACATGGAATTTGGGTCACGCCATAACAAAACTCCACCTTGAACTAAATTCCAATACAAGGAATTCAAAAGCACATCTCCAATTAAACACCACTTCTCCTCTTTTAAACAAGTCCTAATGGGCTAAATCAATGATAAATACTGATTAAGCTCAAGCAAGATCAAACTTAGTAATGAGAAGTGGTTTGTCATCATATCAACATGATTATCCTTAGTATCAACCTTGCTCACTGCAATATCACTACGAGCAATCACATCCCGCACAAAATGATGCCCCATATCAATGTGTTTAGTCCTCTCATGATACATATGATCCTTAGTCAAGAAATAGCACTCTATCACAATATACTGTAGAAATCTAAAAGTTTTCACTGATTTCACCAATCAATCTTCACAACCACATAATCTCCTTACATGCATTTGTAACGACCATGTATTTCACCTTCCTGATTTCTACTTTATCCTAGCTGCTATAAGTATATCATCAATATATAATAACAAATATGTAATCGGTCTACCATCTCCCTTTCTAAAGTACACACAACTATCGTAATTACTTCTAATGAAACTATGAGTAGCCACATTTTCTTGGTGACTGTTTCAGCCCATATAAGGACTTTTTCAACAAACGCACATAGTCTTCTTTTTTAGAAACTATAAAGCCATCTGCTTGTTGCATGTAAATGCCCCCTAAAGTCCTTCATGTAAGAATGTTGTTTTGACATCCATCTGCTTAAGCTCCAAGTCATTCTTAGCCACGATTCCAAGTAAAGTTCGAATGGAACTTTGTTTCACAATTGGTGAGAACACATTTGTGAAGTCAACATCTGAAATTTGATTGTAGCCTTTTGTAACCAATCTGGCTTTATACCTTGTATTTTCAATCTCTGATGTGACTTTCTTTCTTTTGATCGCCCACTTGCAACAAACAACCTTTTTGTCCTTAGATAATTTCACCAAGTCCTAAATATATTTTTATTCAATGACTCTATCCCCTCCTGCATAGCAATCAATCATCTACTAAAATTACTGCAACTGACTATCTTTGAATGTGTAGCAGGCTCCTCGGTGGAATCAATAATGTCAGCCACACTCAATGCATAAGCTACCAAATCTGCTTTTCCATACTTCTGTGGAGGTCTATCTATCTACGAGATCTATCCTTAACAATTGAATATTGTGATGTTGCTAGTGGTGTAGGCAAAGTATTAATATTTCTCAACTCTGAACTAAACAGATCTGTAGTAGACTATTCAGAAACCTCTGATTGTCCCCCAGACCAATTTTCAGCTCCATCTGAGTTGAATGTTTCTGTTTCTCAATTTTATCAGAATCCCCACAAGGTGAATCATGAGCCATAGTAAGTTCATCAAATACTATATCTCACTAACCACCACATTATATGTCTCAGGACACCACAATTTATATGCATTTACACTTGATTTATACCCAAGAAAGATATCTAGACCTAGGCTCCAGTCTCCCATTATCCACACGAGCATAAACAATACACCAAAAAAATCTTTAAATCAGAATAACAAGAAGGTTTACCATACCATACCTTTTCTGATGTCTATTTTAATCAGATAACAAGATGCAGTAGCAGTTTCAGCCCTAAAAAGTTTTATGCAACCCATAATTTGAAAGCATACAATGAATATTTTCCATCAAAGTTCAACTCATTCGTTTTGCCACACCATTATGTTAAGGAGTTTCAGGCACTGTCAAATGTCTTAAGATACCTTTAGCCCTGTAGAAGCTATTGAATTTATTTGAACAAAACTCCAACCCATTATCCGTGCGTAGACTTTTCACCATATTATTTTCTATCTTTGCTTTCCACTCCTTAAAGGTCCCAAACACATTGCTTTTAGAAGAATATCCAAACTTTCCTGAAGAAGTCATCAATTATTGTCAAATAGTAATAAGCACCTCCATTTGAAGGTACCATGACTAGTCTCCAAAGATGTAAATGGATATACTCAAATGTTTCCTTCGTGTTGTGTCTTCCTTTAGTGAATATGGCTCTCTTTAGTTTCACACAAAGACACAATGCTTACAAAATTTATCTTACTAGTCTTGTGCCCATCAAGAACTCCTTTATACTCAACTTTGCCATACCACTCTCACTCATATGCCGAGCCGTATACGCTAAAGTTTTGTAATTTCTTCATATGTTAAATAAGAACTAGAAACTGTTGCATTCCATATTATAATGGAACTCTGTAAAATGTACAACTTTGTAGAGTTTTTATGTCCCTTCATGACAATAAGAGCACCTTGGCTCACCTTTAAAACTCCACATTCACTAGTGTATCTAAAATCTTATGAATTAAGTACACTTAAAGATATGAGATTTCGATTTTGTTCTGGAACACACCTTATATCTGTAAGTCTTCTAGTAGCCCGATTAAACATTCTAATACCAACTCCGATAATTTTGTAAGACACTTTGTTTTCCATAATCACCGTACCTCTTGAAACTCCTTTATATGTTGTAAATCAGTCCCTATTGGGACATATATAAAAAGTGCACGCCGAGTTAAGCCATTCATCACAAGGTTTGGAACCCATGTCAGAATTCATAAAAAGCTCTTGTTGACATATGGTTTGGAACCCATGTCAGAATTTACATGCAACAATTGACATGGAAACAAAATTGATCAAACGAGGTTATGAAGATTGATATTGAAAAACTCGCTAAAAGATGCCCCAACAAGAATCGAGATAAAAGTCGAAGTACGTTCAAGTATGTACGTCAAGAAGTGTTTGCTGTCAAGAAGTGTTTACCGTAAAAAAATCTACCGTTCTGATTTTTCTGAGAAAATGGCTAGTTGACCGTCCAGTATGATAGAATTTTTAACGATTTTTCACCTATAAATATCAACCCACTTTACATTTAATTCCAACCTTTCTAGACCAATAAGTAAGCATTTATTGAGATAAATCATTGATCTTCGTTGTTTATTCATCCTCACAAATTGATTTATACTTGAAAAACTTTTGATCATTCCAACTTAGAAAATCAATTTCTATCAAAGTTTTTTAATTCAACACTTGAGTCGTATTTATTGTCATCTATTGAAGTGTTTGCATTCTTCTCTTATTATTCTCAACTTTGAATCTATTATTCATTAAAAAGAGAAAATCTCACTTGTAAATTGATTTCCTATTGTGGGTCGTGTTGAGATCTCGAAAAGCTCAACGTTATAAAAGGATTGGTGCTCCTTGGTTGTAAGTTACCAGAAGAGTTGTAAAGGGTTAGATTGCACTATAAGTCAATCAACATAGTGTAAATGGTCTTGTTCGTGCTGGAGAGCTTGGCAATACGCAGATCATTACATTGGATCGATCCTCCATATTATATCGTTTGCACTCTCTATCCCTTTTACCGTGTACAAATTTACATTGTTCTATTTACGTGCTTACTAGTGTTTAGATTATTCTCTATCATTTGCTTGTTCATTGTATTAAAATCTTGAATGATTAACAAATTTTTTTTCATAACCAATTCACCCCCTTTTGGTTAGCCAATTTTGGACTTTCAATTGGTATTAGAGCTCGGTACTAACCTTTTTATAGATTTTACAATCTTGAGTAATGGTTAACACCATGTTTCAAAATCTTGAGGGGCATTCCACAAACCGACCTCCTTTCTTTGATGACACACATTACAATTATTGGAAAACTAGGATGATGATCTATGTT
>CAIGRE010095657.1:0-14794 GCA_903798275.1 Fraxinus angustifolia subsp. syriaca | reverse complement strand
TGGATGAAATAGAAGAACTACAAACAAAAGAGTATTGAGACGTTACAAATAAATGAAGTTGATAATAATAAAAAGTGGAGTTGGGGTGGTTGAAAGGAGTACAATTTTGTTGTGGAAAAAAGTAAATGTGGAGGGGGGTGGCCGGGTAGGGGAAAGGAAAAGATCAAAAGCTGCAAATAAACCAAAAGTGGGGAAATAAAATGAATAAAAAAAATGGAATGTTGAATTGGCTCTCTTCCTCGATTCAGGTAAGTGAGCGTGCCTGATTACCACGTATGACTTCACATACCACCTAAAAGCAAAACAAATGAAGTAACTTCAAGACATAACCAATTATACACTAACAAACTAAAAAAACCGTAATTATTTATAGATTCCAATTGGATGAGTTGTAGATTTAAGCGAAGGTGGGATGTTCTATCTACCTAAAATCTCAAAATTCTATATCGCTCGCTTCACAAAATCTAGTCCATTTACTCCTAAAAAATACATACATACATGTAGATAAAATAAATACATCCAATAAACCAAAAACAAACAATTGCACCTTCCACAACAACAAACTCACATGGTTATTGCTAAAAAACGGTTGTATTGAAAAAGATGATGACAATGATTATTACTATTATTAATATAATATTACTACTTCGCCATTAGTAGCAGAGCTTACCAAACCAATAAAGTCATTGGAAATCTCCAAGTATTATCCTCAACAGTAACATCTAAAACTCACTTGATGTAGTGCACCCCAAATTCTATGTGTATTATACTTCGCGATGTTCACTAGACGCACTACGTTTCAAACGAACGTGATGTAGTATGACATATTCAAGTTCACATACCTACTGCTATATAATACATTTTAACATTATAAGGAATACAAAAGTTTCTGTATTGTTAACAAAATCAGCTGTAGTTATAAATAACCACATCGATTTATATGACTATATCTGATTTTTGGAGCAACTACGTGCAGGTTCATTCCAAAATAAGTGCGGTGCATCCAGTTTACCGACAGTGTGACTGCATCTGACTGCATCCAACAGCCTTTGTGTAAAATGTTGAACCCTATAATTTGTTCATCAGTGATGTCAATTCGTTGTTTTACAAATGTCAATTCAAAAACGAAAATAATCAAATATAAGAGTTAAAAAGACGGAAGCTGTGAACAGAAATAAAGCCAAGAACTTGGATGTATTAACGAATTTGAACGTTCCACCAAAAAAATTATTATATTCGAAAGCATGGAGAAGAACGATAGGATACTCCGATGAAAGAAGAGAGAACTATCCAAATCAAGAAATTTTGAGGAAAGACGTAATATTTGAATATTTTCAAAATTAAGAATCATTAACCGTATTCTACAAAAAAAAAACATAGAGATTTTCTTAAATATCCAATCAATCACTATTACGAATTCAAGAACACCAAAAATAGTATACTAATGAAAATAGTGTAAAATTACTTTGATTTGTAAAGAATAGTAAAAGAGTAACAACATCCATGAATTTGTTCACAAGAACGATACATAATACTGAATAGCAGAAGAGGAATTGATGTATCCCTATGTCGTAGATGAATGAAACCATTATCCCTCCCCCAGTGTTGCTACGTTCAAAGATTTAGCTTTACTTATGAGATACAATTAATGGTAAGCACAATGTTAGCTAATATAATTCTTTGTTACAAAATGATGAAAGAAAGATGAAGACACGGTATTTATGATGTTCCTTTTTAGGATTTTGTTATTTGTACACCGAGTTGACACTCCATTGTACACTTAGCAAAGCCACATTTTTTTATTATAGCCCAAATCTGTCAACAATTTCTACAAGATTAAAAACATTTTTTTTTTACAATTGCGAAAGTTCAAGTGGGTCCCCGTGTGAGAATTTTCTGAGATGACAATTAACAAAGATGATAACAATAGGCCATTTTGCATTGATAACGATCAAATAAATAATTAAAATTTGGATGAAATTTTCTCCCAAACATACCCATAATAATGAGTTACGCTACACGTATATCTTGCCTTACACTTAGTTTGATAGTCATGTGAGTTTGTAAAATCCTATGCATTGATTTTAACAGCGTTTTTCTCAAACAATGGTCAAAATTTTTTATACATCGATCGGTCAACAACTCAACAAAGATGGCAAGAATGAGTGTACAAATTGCGTAGTCCTATAATAATAGTGGGTAAATGTGAGTTTTTTTCCAAACTATTTTCAGGCAACGGTATGTAACAGAACCCGTCTACAGAAGTACATTCAAAGTAGTTCACAATCCCGATCGTCCACTTAAGATGCCTTTTCGATCTGAGCCGTCCAATCAGCTCCTATATTAGAGTTCCACCTGGCGGGTCTGGCTCTCCCATCCGACATCATGGCATTTAACTGGATTTAAAATCTGGATTTGAAGTCCGCAGTATAAAATCCACACCCCAAAACGTCAACAGGAAATACAGAGGAAATAATACATCAGTGAGACAGTGAGCTCCGAAAGAGCTCAAGGATCGCGAAAGTTTGCTCTCAAATCTTAGTAAGCTTCTTGTTTCTTGCTTAAATCTGTGTTTGAATTTTCAATATGTGAAGCTTTAATTGGGCGTTTAATTGTTCTTTGTTTCTTTGTGTGCGATTTTTAGAATAAAAAATAGATCTTTTCAGGCTAGGGTTTTGTAGAATTGCGTTTCATTGATAACTTAGCTGCTTAATTTGTGATTTTTCCCTTCCGCTTTAGTCAGTTGAAGTCGGTGAGTCTTTTGAGAAATTGAAACGTAATTTGATACCGTAAAACTTGTTAGGACTCTTAGATTTCCTTGTGTGCGAGCATATATTTTATTTATTCATGTGCAGTGTGTTTGCATGCAAAAATTTGGAAGTAGTTTTTTTTTCCAGCTGTGTGTTGAGTTTTTTTCTGATATTATTAATTTCCGGTGGGAGATGCACCCACTATTTTTTTGAATTTTTTTCTGGCAATGCTTCTAACACTTGTTTCTTTTACATTCATTGTTTTTTGACCTTTTATGTACTGGATTGATTTCTCTGATGGAAGAGTTTTCGTAGAATACTTTTAGCAGTTGTTTGGGTCAGCAACGAAAGTTGTTGAAGAACTTCTGAAAACTTTGAGTTTAGCTGTTATGGGTGTGGGAGATATGGTGCTTGAGAAACCTGAGTCAGTAGCAAATGGGAATGCCGAGTTAGAGGTGATGGAGAAAAAGATGAAGGCTGTGACAGAGGCGAAAGATCAAGAAACAAGACTTGAAGATGATATGGATGGTGGGAAACTTGAGGCCAAGAATATGGATGTGCATAAAGAAGAGGTCAAAGAAGGCAAGGAAGCTGATTCAAACATGGAGGATAATAAGGTAGTAGAAGAGGGCAAAGAAGAAAGGGAAGAAACAATTGGACGAAAGGAAGAAAACAATAGTCAGGAAACTGAAGATGAAGATGATTCTGGGGAGAAACCCAAGGAGGGGAGAGAGAATAAATCTGAAGGGGAGGTTGATGGAATGAAAGAGGAGACTGAGGATAAAGCTGAAGAGAATGCAGAGGATATGGAGGAGGCTGAGGATAAGGCAGAAGAGCAGACTGAGGGTAAGGAGGAGATTGATGATAAGGCAGAAGAGCATAGAGAGGGTAAGGATGAGACTCAGGATAAGGCAGAAGAGCGTACAGAGGATAAGGAGGAGACTGATAATAAGGCAGAAGAGCATACGGAAGAGAAAAGTTCAAAGAAGCGCCCACGAACGAAGAGCAGTGCTGGAAAAAATGGCAAAGGTAAGAAAAAGGAAGCCAAAGAGGAGGACCGAAAAACGCCAACAGGAAAAAAGTCTAAGGAGCCTAAAACTCCAACAGAGAAAAAGGGGGAGTCAAAAACTCCAGTGGGTTCAACAATTGAACGTCCTGTGCGTGAAAGGAAATCTGTAGAAAGGCTGGTTGCAGTTATTGAGAAGGATGATTCTAAGGAATTCCAAATTGAAAAGGTGTGACCTTTTAATTTCGATTTTGTTGTTTCAATCTTTAGAGGAGTTAAGTTTTACTGTCAGCGTAGTGTGAGTTAAATACCTTTTAAGAGGAGATTTACTTTGACATAATAGTATTTGTTTGCAGGGTCGTGGAACTGCGTTGAAAGATATCCCTAATGGTACTCATTTTGATCGAACTCCACTTTATGCACATAGCACATCTACCTTAGGTCTTTTTTATTGCGAATTTCAGCTTGGGATGTTTGATAAGATTGTGTGATGCTTTATCTCAATACTCAGAAACTCTCTTAGTTGTCCTTCGTGATTAGTGAAGTTTGGCACTATACTAGATCGTTTCTGGGAAAAATAAAAATTGACAAGAGCTATAAGGTTATCATTGCAGGTATCTTGAGAAAGCAGAATGATGTTACTTCACATCATCTATTTTTCCTCGAATTCCTGTTTAATCATGTGATGGAGTTGCTTGTGTTATTATGGAGAAATAACTTTCTCCAGTAGAAGGACGTTGAATGAATCTCAATTGGTCATGTTGAATTTATTGTATCCTTCCATCCCTTGTGTGGTGTGGGATTTCATGGTTTTCTGGAGTATTCTTTAATACATGAAGTGTCTGGTTGGAGTGATTTATTACCAATCCCTTCTCTTTCTCAATGCACATTTATCTCACTTGATCAGTGATCTACCAACTTTATGAAATCTGTGCTGCACAGGAAAGTTAGGCGTTATGTAATATGGCCTTGCATCGATTAGCGTGAAAGCCTTATTTAACTGAAATTCACCAACTCTTCAAAATCTTTGTGGGAAGGGAGTTCCTCTGTTGCTTCCATTTTATTTCATTTTGTCTCACTTCATATGGTCTGACCTCATACTAGGTTGAATGGCCCACAAATGATCATAGATTTTCTCTGTTCATAAAATTGGTAAGTCCCGATCAATGTTGATCCTTATTTGCTAGATTTTAATTGACTTCTGAGGTGAGTGTACATCGCTATTTGTTTTTAATGTTGGAACAGTCTTCATCGACGTTTACTGAAAGAAGTGAACGAGTAAAATATTAGAAATGACGTTGGAGAACATATTTGTCTTAGACCATTTGAGATTTCTTCTTTTAGCTTTGGCTACTCCCCACACATCCTGCTTTTTTAAGTTTGGCGGAGGTGGTAAGTAAACTTAAGAGGCACTGACCAGAATTCATGAATATTTATACTGATAAAATTTGGACAAATATTGATTTCCATTAGTTGTCAGATACATGTATAGAAGCCAATGGGCTTGAGTTGGCATTTGATTTAAGGCGAATTACTTTTCATCTTTCACAATAAATCAGCTGTTTCAAGCCAAACTAAAAGAGATTTTACCAGCTATGTTGATCTGACTCTTCAAAAATGGAGAAGTATCCGTGTTGACACGACACGATACGGATACCGACACAGGATATGGGTCGGATACTTGGTTTTGCACTCGGACATGGCAGTAGAGAAGACGGTGAATGACGGCAGCAAACACAGTGGACGGCGGCGGCGGCAGAAGAAGAAGTAGAAGAAACGCAAAGATGAAAGTTGAAATGCCACCGCCAGAAGAAGATTAAACGCGAGAAAGAAGAGGATGAAGGGTGATGTATTTGGCTGTTTTTTTATTTTAACTTTTGGGCTTTTGGGCTTTTATAACCTTATTAGCTGAGCAAATCACATAATTTTCATTATTATGCTTTTGATTCTTTTGATCTAGATAAAATCATTTTAGTTTTTAAAAAATCACGATTAATGTTGTTACAAAATTTTTTAAAAAAAATTAAAAGATGATTTGTTTTTCCAAAATGATTTGACTGATAATTATAAAATTAACATAAATAAATTTTTTAGAACAATTTAATAGCATTTTCTGAAATTAATATTTTTTCAACACTAGACACAATAGAAGCAATCAAATAATATTTTTGATTAATTTTAGTTTCTTTGATTTTTAAAATGTTTATACGAAAAGCTAAAAAAAAAAGATTTCAAGTTGATTTTTAAGTGACATTTTTATCTTTCAACAATTTACATCTCAATTATTATTTAATCGTTTTACATATGAAGCTTTTGTGAAAAAAATAATAATAATTGAAATATCGAAGACGTACCCATATCTGAAATTTGGACTTTTTTTAGCCATGTCCCCGTATCTTCCATTTTTTAAAAATAAAATGTCCGACACTTAAATACGTACCTGTACCCGAGTCCGAGCAACATAGTTTACGAGTTTTTCTTTCCCTTGGAGAGGGGGATAATGCTAGGCTTCATCTAATATATAAATATCTTCACAAAAGCTAAAATGAAATTTGATAATTTATTCGCTAATTTACAATTCTAGGCTAGTTTACAATCTTGTGAGCATATTAGTGAGAATGTGGGTGGCACATTGTGAATTTGCTCCTTATTTATTATGTATTAAATGCAGGTCTTCTCCTAATCATTTTGCTATCACAATTTAATTACTGAGTTTGTTATGTCATATTCATGTATTGCAATTTCACTCATAACTTATGTGCGCAACTTCACGAAAAATTCTAAACAGAATCTCATTTTCAGTTATCTGCTTACATAGATGTTCAAGTATGCAGCTTTAGAGATATATTGAAATGTCAATAAATGAACCAAATCTTTGTTGCAGTGGTATACAAGCTGTCAAGAAAGAAGACCGAGGAAACTTTCAAATTGCTGCATACAGTTCTCTTTGGAAGGAGAGGAAAGGTATAGCACTTTGAGTTCTTGTCTATTGTGTTTTGATTTCCCTTCTTGAATTCTTGAACCATTTGTGTTTTTAGTTATTATTATCGTTTTTGGGTGATTTCAATATCCAAGTGAGTTTTGTAACGCTGAGCTTGCCTGATACTGTACTTTCCTGCTGTTAATTAAATTGTCATTGATCTGTCACTTTTTCCTTCAAGTTTTCCTTAGAATATTTCTCAAAATTTGCTGTTCATTATATGTTTCTCTCTTTTAGCCATGAAAATTGTTGCTGTACTTGGCTCCAGGTTTTACTCATTTGTTGAAAAACTTCAGTTTTTTCATTTGTGCTTATACTTCTATTAATGTATGCAGGCAGTTCAAATCAAGAATAACATATCAAGGTTCTCTGGGTTCGTGTGGCATGATAATGAGGTGTAGATGAAAGTCAATATTAAGTTGATGATTGCTGTGCATGTTCTATTTGTTGAATCTTCCAGAATAATTTACAACGCTCACTACTTAAAATACACATGGTCTCAGGAAAAGCAAATGATGAAATTGAAAGAAAAACTTGACAAGTTTGTCAAAGAGAAACTTATGGAATTCTGCGATGTTCTTGATATACCGATTTCCAAGGCTAATACAAGAAAGGTTCGTTGATATTTCTTTACTTCAGAGTTTGCTAGAAAATTCTCCATTACCATTCAACATATTGCTTGCCATGCCTTTTACGAGGAAAGGTTGAATATCTACTTATTGCACATTTCTTGATCTAAGAATGTTCTTGTTTTGTGATGTGCATTTTACGTTCTATATAAATCATCATGGTTGCCTTGGCTAACCCTGCCACTAAGATTATGAATGACATCTTGCATCTCTCCTGAAGTGCTTAGTCTCAAGGATTTCAATCTTCCATTTATGGTGCTTTCAGGAAGATATTATTGCAAAGCTGATAGACTTTTTGCTGGCTCCTCATGCAACAACCAATGAGTTGCTTGCGGAAAAAGAACAGGTTTTACACTAGGGTTCAACCTTATCGTTCTATCTAATTTATCTGTGATGAGAAACTTACATGCCTTTTTATTTTATTCATATATCGTGTGTATTGGACAGTCAAGTAACGGGCAAAAAAGAAAGAGGATTGTCAAATCAACGTCTGGGAGCAGTACACCTTCAAAAGGTTCAGCCAAGGTATCACCCTCATTGATTTTAAAAACATTTTTCTAGAATAGAAGCTGAAGTTAATACCTCGAAGAATAAGGCATTGAATCTCTATGCATGCTTTGTCTGCAGGTTTGTATTGCAGCTGTTGTCAGTTCGATCATTTAAAAAAAAAAAAAATCTGTTCTAATTTCACATTGGTCCTTTTCTATTTTCCATGTCCATGTGCAGATTAATTGTAGTCTATCACATTGCTTGGGTTGTGATGCGAAGTTGCAAGTTATGCATTATAACATGCAATTTCCATCAAATTTGTCTAGAACTAAATAAATTAATCAGAAATAGTGGACAAAAAGTAATTGCCTACCTCAAAAGTCAATTCAGGACATTCAACTTGGAGTACAGGGATTGTGTACCATTTAGTTCTATTCAATTTATTGTGCTATTAATTGTGTAAAATAAATTAATAAGAAATCGCGATAAGAATGTCTGGTCGACCATAGAAGTCAATCCATGACATTCAACTTGGAATATATGGAGCATGTACTGTAGTTCTAATGAACTTTATCATTAACATTCAACTTGGCAGTTTCTTTTTCTTTGTGACCATAGGCTCAAATAATGCTCTACATGTTATACTGGCCTAAGTGATCCAGGAATGCAGTATCTGAATATTTTTCTTGTATATTCTTACAAATAGAGAACTAATGTCTTCATTGGGGTTCTGAGCCTACTCTGTACCCAGAAAAAGGAAAAATTGAAAATAAAAGTAGAAGGCAAGAGATGAAGCCAAATGTTACATTTTTTTTTTCTTTATCCAGCCTTATTAGTTTCTGGTACAAATTAAAGGATGATGTTATCGATAATATATTATATGTATCGGGATGAAACTTATTTCATTTTTATTTTTATTTTTTATTTTTTCTGTTTATAAGAATCTGTCACTGGTTGCCTTGGTTCAACTTCAAGATTTGCTCAGTTAAGGTTTTGTTTTTTATAGATGTGAATGCTCAATATAAATATCTTTATCTGATAAATTGATGAATGTATATATAAAAGAAACCAAAGGTAAAATGTGTGCTTGCAGCTGAGCTTGCTTCCTTCATAGTGGATGATCAGCTGCAGAAATTTGATCGGAGATAAGAAATTAAAATACTTAAAATAATAGAAGATGGGTTCTTACGCATGAAATTGTTAACCATCTTCTCTGGTGGCAATCTTTGTCACTGGTGTTTTTTCCAGAGGCAAAAGAGAACTGAGAGTGCATCTAAAAAACCTGGGGAGAAAAATAGTGTGCCTGAATCAGAAGATGATTCTGGAGAAGCAGAAGATGAGAAAGAGGAAGCACACGAAGAGGAAAATGTTAATGGTAATCCCAAAAGATCAGATGATGAGATGTCTGATCAAGCTAAAAGTCGGGAGAACCCTAGTGAATCTGAGGACGAGCCTGGTGAAGAGAAAGAAAAGCAGAAGCCACCTTCAGCAAAGAAAGGATCTGCTGGAAAAACCAGGACCAAGAATGTAACAACCTCTAAAAAAGCCAGCCCTCCTAGAAAACCACCTGCAAAATCATCATCAAGTCGCTCTAAGTACAATAATGATACGAGTGCAAAGAAGTCTTCTGGTAAGAAAGATGAAGCAGTAAAGGAGAAAGCTCTTCCGAAGAACAAATCATCAAAGGAGAGTACTGGTGAGAATAGTGGATTATTCCCATTTGATGATTCTGTTTGTAAAGAAAATGTAGAGTTGGTACTATGGTTATTTATCATTTGCAATAAAATCCAGTACACCATCCCTTAATAAGTTTTCCAAGCTAATTTTGGAGTGTTGAGCTACGACTTTGTTTAAGAACCTTTCTTGTTTTGTTTCTTTTCAAATGAAGGGAAGAAGATAGTGTGGAAAGACAAGCCTAAGGAAGACAAATCAAAGCCGAGCAATGATGAACTCAGAAATGCCATTTGTGAAATCCTTAAAGATGTTGACTTCAATACAGTATGTTTAACAAGTTCTCTGGCTTTTGGTCCAAATAGGTTTTGATTTAAATACACCCTTCTCACTTTTCTATTTATGTGTGGGAACAGAAGGTGCATGTTTATTCCCACTAAGCAAAAATGCTTTTCTTTAATGTGATTGCTTATTAGTTGTAAAAAAGAGATCTGGACTTGTAATCTTGAGTCTTGTTAATTGTTTGTTGCCTAATGTGAGGTTTTCCATTAATATAGAGTTTGAAGTGGTGAAATCTATGATCAACTTGTTTGTATCTCATCAGTTATTTGTTATTCTTTCTTCTGTTGGCAGTTATGGTGTCTAACATTTTGTTATATCTCACCCTGATACATCTGCTTTGAATTTCGCAGGCTACCTTCACTGACATTCTGAAGATACTCGGTAAGTTACCACGAAAGTTTCTTCAGTCTTGAACCATAATTATTAGCAAAACCTAGTGAACCAGCCACTCTAGAGGTGCAATTGGTTTGATAATAATACTATGAAAAGGATACATATTAATTTCACTTGAATTTTGACGTACATTAGTGTCTTTTGCTTTTACCATACAATTACAATTATATATATCATTCTTCCATTGTTGGAAAATATCTTAAATATATACTGCTGCTTTTGGCATTTTTTTATTTTTCTCAATAACTATAAAGCATGTTTGTGAGTGTTTATATATAGTTTAAATTATAAGTAGATAGAAATAAGTGGTGGATAAGTGGGTAGTACTTTTAGATCCAATGAAATGTGTGGATAAAAATTGGTTTGAGTGTTTTATGAACATGAGCCAAAACATAACAATTACTAAGAATTCTTTTAATCCTCCACCCCACCCCTCCCTTTTTAACCCTTCTTTTGAGTCATTCTCCTCTTCTTTGGTATTGGAATGGAGGTTGGTGCAGAAAGTAATTGTCAGATTGTTTGATGTCACCTCTTGACATAATATTACTGATTTGATATGTTTGTGAAATTTAATTCCCTGAAAGGTTTATCATAAGATCCCTGAGAAATTCTTGGGGGATTCACATGCTATTTCAATTTTTTTTGTATTTCTGGTGAAATAGATGACATTTGAAGCCTTTTGTATAAAAATTCAATCTATAGTTGAAATTCAATTTCATGTCTTATTTTGCATGATGAAAACCTCCTTATCATTTCAGCCAAGCGATACAGTACAGACCTGACACCCAGAAAATCATCAATAAAGCTCATGATTCAAGATGAGCTTACAAGACTGGCTGACGTACAAGATGATGATGAAGATGATGAAGGTAGTGCTGAGAAGGATGAAAAACAACCTTCTGGCCAGGACGTGAAGGCCTAACTATCTATAGATAGATGCAACATGAAGATCCGTGTATCCTATGAGCTTCTGCTAAATATTTCCCTTCGTCTAAATTTATATCATTCCTGCTACCCTGTAGTGTTGTGGCCCCATCCCCGAGGTAAGAATTTAGCTAACAGTAATTTATAGTTTTTGTTTATTAACTGGCGAAACTTTTGTTCACTAGGAATTGAGAGTTAACTGTAGGCTGCAGGTTTTCCTTTTATCAATTACACAAGCATAAAACTGTACATTTTTTATTCTATTATCCATGTAGTGATCCTTGAATAGAAGGTTGAAGTGAGAGACTATTTTGATACTAGTAATGCTATTTAGGGCGTGTTTGATCCAAATTATTGATATGATGGAAAATATTAATGTATTCTGAAATAGTAGATTGACAGAGAATGAAAATTTTAATGTGTACCAAACAAGGGCTTAGTACCACTGGCAAACGCATGATATTAAATGATAGATTCACATAGATGTAATGTCACATGATTCATTTAATTGAATCTATCACCTAAATTGCTGTTTTAGCATCATTGATGCTAGATAGCATTAATTTTTTGATATCATGATTGATTGCAAGAGAATTATTTTCCGTCTGTGTATTCTTTTAATTTGTTTGTGAACGTTAATAAATACTGCGGGGGATAGACAAATATTTAGGAGGGACTAGTTATAGATTCGATGTAGTTTAACTATATGGCATGAAAGCTTCATCTTGGCTCTACTATTTTGAATGAAATTGAGATTTTGAAATGTTTTTGAACTCATTATTCCAACCTCTTATTCTTTTTGACTCGCAATATTTAGCAATTGGTCTAGGGGCTCGTTCGGTAGAGATTAAAATTGAAAATTAGTCGTTATTGATGACTTTTATTAGACGAGAGATTTAATAATGATCATATTTTCAATTTTAATCCATATCAAATGTGCCTAGGATTTCCTTCTTTTTCTTTTTTCTTTTTTTAAAGCCACGTGGATACTTTTTGGAGTAATATGGGCTAACATATCATATTGGAGTTGGGACTTGAACTTTGGACTTATTTGTTGGATTATAAGCACGAGTAAGTTACATATTTGAACCAATATAAAGTGGAAGGATATAATCACTTGAGGAGCTCATGTGGCAATTAATTGTATTCCTCTCATCAGATTACACGTAGCACTTGTAGCTACAACTCTAATTCAATTATTTCCTATTTATTGTTTGACCAACAGAATCTCAACCTTTTAACTATCAAAGCGCAATAAACATTGGGCATCTTGTCCGACTGGAAGGCTATATTTAGTATCGAATCAGTTATTTGTATGATGAGATTTTTTCTCAAGGGTGTGAAGCCAAAAGTAGGAGGATTAATTCTCAAAATAAACAAAATATATCAAAACTTACGTATATATTATTTATAATTTTGCGAAAATTATTGAATTCAATAAAGGTTGAGATCGGTTAATGTCAATGAAAAATAAGAGTTGTCACTCCATTTCTTTGGTAACTCCTAGGGATGTCAATTTGGCTTGTAGGCTTGAATGACCCATGCCCAGTCCGGAAAAAGTTCGAGCCAGCCCGTGTCGTCCTCTAAGCCTCATTTTCGGCCAGTGGTTCCGTCCGAAAAAAGCTCAAACCAGCCGGACTTGTGAAGGCTAAGTCTGCCCGTGTTAGAAGTCAAACAAAAGGCTGCACAACAGCGTGAAATAGGCAGCTTAGCTGCCTTTAAACCCGAGCCGAGATTAGATTTTTCGGTTGAGCTTTTGCTCGGCTCGACTCAGGCAAAAAAAAAAAAGGTTTTTACCTGAGCCACGAGTTTCAACTCGTTTACATTCCTGGTAACAACCAACTCTTTCGCCCCTGCATAATCGAAAAACATAAGCTCGGTGGACAATACTTGAATTGCATTAGACATTTCAGGACTGAGTGGCGAAATTCACCTAGATGTACCATAAAATACACAGCTAGAGCAGACATACAACTCAATTGAACTTTTACGCTCCATAAATATATCATTCTTGTTAGCAACACATAAATTACAAATAATCAACGGTTAATAAATGTAGTCACAGATTTGCTCTTCTAATTGCCACTATTTTACAACATTACAGGTTCCAGTCCTGTTTGTTGACATAAAGGTAGCTTCCAAAATCATTGGAAAATGATGTCATTGGCAATGGAGAGAATCCATTGTAATTCTTGTCTAGTTTTGCTAAGCATAAATCACTGACATCCTTGAACATCCAGTCTTCACGTGCTGAAGGTTGTGCAGCATATTCCTCAATTGGCATCCACTAGTTAGGATTAAGAGGCACATAATAAAATTTGTTAGATCTCCCATGGTTTAACATTTATCAGTCGAAAAGACAAATCATTTCAAGGATTACCTGAGCTCCCGCGATTTCCGAATCTTGATTTTTAACGTCAAAGGTTAGAGGTCGCAGCATGCAAATAAAGAATAAATCCGACTTCTCGAAAGCGTACTTGTGCATTTGTCTATCAGTTGAAGCAAATAGCAAATCTTATAGTCCAACATTGTGTCAGGGTATAATATAAATAGGTAAAAACTGTCTTCAGATGATGAAACTTGAGTTTCATTTCATGCGAAGTTTGTACCTGAACGCTAGAACATCCATAAATTCTGTATCAATCTGCAAAAAGGAATACCTCTACTCTCTCAAAATATTTAACAAAAATAAATGCACGTTTTAATTTATTAAACATTCAGGATTACTTACTCCTGTTTCCTCTTGTACTTCTCTTTTTGCACCTACAGAAATATCCTCACCCTGTAGATTAAAAGAGCAACCTGTTGGTAGAACTTAACAGAGAAGCTCTTCCACCCTGACCTTAAACTTCAGTTTTATGTGCATACCTGGTCAAGTATTCCAGTTGGAATCTTCCAAATTCCTCTTTCCCGAAACCTGCCATACTTTTCTCGAACAACAAGCAACTATAGAAGAGAAGTTGTAAGATTACCACATAAAGACCAGCATCTTCTTTACTAAAGCATCAATATACATAAGATGAATTCTAGTTCATTAATTTATACTAATCAAATGAATACAAGGAAAATTGTGTAATTGGAATGGAACATCAAGAAGACCGAAAGAGAAAATGTCACTTTCCTACTATGATAAGAATAGAGAATGCATAAATAGGTCAATTCAGATTAAAGAAAACTTTAGTTATATTAGGTGAGGATTCATTCTATGCATTGCTTTGAAGCCAAACCCATTCTTTCTAAACAAAATATATTAGAAGAGTAATCAGGTCAACTCTACAGAGAAAAAAGAATAATTGAGCCAATCAGTTCCAGTCTCTAGATTGTGCTATAGAGAAAGACATGAAAAACTAGTCATAGAGAATAAATTACAGAAATGTTGAAGTACCTCTCTTTTATCATTCACGACAATGGCACCAACTCGAACTCGGTGTGTTGCATTTGCAGGGATGGTATTGATAGTTTCCGGAATCCAGTATACTAGCATCAAGTAATGAGGCTCAGTGTGATGATACCAAAATCCTTCCTGCAACCAATAGTATTTGTTGTCGGAAATTCGACTAACGTAATCGAAAGAACAAATAAAAATAACAAAAAATAAAAGTAGAAGATG
>CAIGRE010095647.1:0-22434 GCA_903798275.1 Fraxinus angustifolia subsp. syriaca | reverse complement strand
GTATGTTTTTCTCTCCTTATTTTATGTGCTCGTATGATTAATCAATGTCAAAATGTACTCATTACGTTCATATTTTGATTTAGGTGGCATTTCTATGGATATGGTGGAATTTGGAAGAAATAAGCGAACAAGTGCCAAAATGAAAGAAAACGAAGTTTGAGGACTGAAATGTAAATACTCAAACGTTATGTGGAACTTCATAATGAAGATTTGAGAGTGTTCGAGGTCAATCGGATGAAAAAAGAAGTCAAAAGGATAAAATACTATAAAAGTATTATCACATATCATCTCATAGCCGAAAAGATTATGCTTCAGATTTTCAGTCTCAATTTGAGACCCATTTTTGGCACATGAAATGTTCAATTTGGAAAAATTATTCTGAAAGATTTGTATCCATTTGAGTTAGCTTTCCAACTCATCATGTATAGCCTCAATCAAATATCAGGAGAAAAAGATATGACCAAACTATTAAAAGCTGTCAGGTGGAAAACTGGCAAAACTATTCGATCACATAGTGTAATCTTCCTTATGGTTGCATGAGCACATTCAGAGATTTTTAGAGCCCAGCTTCAATGTTCTATGCGACCGTATAACTTACTACTATGTGGTCGCATAGTTGTTTCCCAATACGAAAATTCTGTTCGAATTTAAGCCAACCACCTATGAACAACTATAAATACGTGATTTGCAACCCTAGAACAAGGCGAATGCCTCCAACTTCATTCTTTATTATTTTTTTAATAGATTCATGAATTATAACTAAAATTTTATACTTGGTCAAAGGAGATTGAAGGCTCGAAACCACATATTGTGATATCTAAATGGTTTTTCTTAGTTTAATTCATATTTTTGAGTATTCAATATTCTTGTGCACTTATTTCCATGATTGTTATGTTTGATTGCTAGGAAGTCTACTAGTTTGTTATTCGTTACAATCTACGGCTAAATTAAATATCAAATCCGTAATTGTTTGATTTCTTTAACTTGTGAAGCAACTAGGGTTTGATAATTTGCTGCATTGGTGATTGTTGAATTTTAAGAAGAATGTTCAACTAAATTAAATGCAACCGCTTGTTCTTGTGTTGTTTAGCTTTATCGATCTTTCTCAACCGCAATGAGATTATCAAATTAAACCAAGAGCGATTGTATTAGGTTGTTTGGTAATTAGGGTTAATTGGGTCGCTTGTATTCTAATTAATTATAAGTAAGGAGATATATGAATATAATTTCAATGGTGAATATTCAAAATATGGGTTGATTTATACTTGCATCGATGATCAATTGTAAAGTTCCGAAGGTGGATATTGACTTGAACCAAATTTAATCTTTCGATTTTTTTCATTAATTAAATTTTCATTGTTATTAATTGCATTATTTACAATTTTTTGCATACAAGTCACTCCCCAATCATTGTACGAAACATAAAATATCGAATTACATACTCTTAGTGAGATCGACACATACTTCTGCTACTACATTAGTTTTAAAGATTAAGGTATTACTTTTGGGTGCATGCGACAGCACACACCAATCACGGTATAGTTGGAAGTGTGATGTTTGCTTTACATTACACAGCGAGGCACACATGATCACTTGGTGTCTTGTTTTGGATAGTGACACCGTTTCACATGGTTGTCCTACGTCACGGCCCCATGTCATGGCATCATTGCATCGCGTCACCTATGTGTAGGTATTAGACATCCTTATGTGTGTCCATGCTAGGGTACGTTACATCTATACTAGTTGACTCGATTTGTATGCATTCATGCATATTATGCATTTTGTGCTCAGTCGAGGTTTTGATGTATTGATTTTACACATTTCAGATGCCATCTAAGAGGGCTTGTACTACTACTTTGACATCGATACCTCTACATCATACAGTAGGTCTAGGTATATCTTTGAAATTGCCCAAGACACTTTTGGATCGTGATTTTCTTTGAGACCCATTTTATTTGAGCGCAAGGTTATTATGTCTGATATGTCACCTGACCTCGCTGCTATTTTTACATCCTGGGATTGGGAGCCACTGTTGGTAGAGTTGATGCCTCATCATAGTCTTTTTGTTCAGGAATTTTACGCTAACATTCATGACATTAGCGGATCAAATGTTAGGATTTTTCTTCGGGGTAGGACGGTTAAGATCACACATGATTCCATATCAAGTCTAGTGCATATTTCTATAGTCGTTCACCCCTTGTTTCTATATCTTATCGTTCACACGCTTCCACTGGACTCTCTTTTCCGTTCTACGGTGTTTAACACGTCGTTGGAGGGTGGTCCAGGTGCGATGCGCACTGAATCTTTACCCACTGATTGGCAGATTCTGTTGCGCATTGTGTGCACGAATCTGAGGCGAACGTCGCACACTTCTTCATTACCTATGGAGAATGCTAGATTTCTTTTCGCCTTGTTACATGGTAATTCCATTGATTTACTCTCATTCATTTGCCAGCAGATTCTTTGTGCTTCTAGAGTCATGGGGACGAGGGTAGGGCTGTCCTATGCTTGTTTGATATATCGATTAGTGACACCCTAGGAGTGACCTTTCCGAAGGGGGTTCCAAGGCGGGTTTCCCGACTAATTGGCCATACCACTATTTCTCAGAGTCGGTCACATATTTCTCCCGAGCCAGCTCGGCCAGTTGACCCAACTGTGCCAACTAATCCTATCGATGACCTTATCTCTTTTGATCTTCGGGTTTTCCTACTACTTCTTTTGCTCTTCCACGCATTAATATTCCATCTTCTTCTACTTCTTATCCTCATCCCGCTGTATTTGTTCCTCAATCTATTTCCATTGACCCGTCTGTTACACTTATGGGGACAGATGACCTTGCTAATCGAGCAGTAAGATCGTATGATGGCAGGTATTACGTAGCTGCGAGCTACAGTTGATCGATACACTACTAAATTTACTATGCTTCGTGGTGCTGTAGGGTATCTTCAGTGGGGACATCGATGGATTCGTCGTCATTTGGATGATGGTACAACTTCTGGTGAGGAGACTGATACCGATGATGTTGATGGTGCAACATAGTTGTTAGGATGCCCTTGTCATTTTGTGACAAAAAGGGGGAATGGTATTTTTGTGAGTAGTTGGATGATGACGGAGTTTAGTATTTTGGATCATGATGGAATAGATTATATTGGTTGTATATGATTTTTTGCTTTAACATGATGTATCTTACAATTTTTTATTGAAATGCATTAAATGATAATTTCAGTATTGCTATATTAAGTTTTGATGTTTTGTAGTATTAATGTTTCGTTTTAGTATGTTGGGTTGCATTGATATTACATCTTAATTTAGCTTAGACGTAGTACTGTTTCACATACATTTTACACTGAGTATTGACTTATTTGTTTCAGGAAACAGATTTACAAGGAAAAAGGAAAAAGCACAGTTAAATCAAGATAATTAGTGTTGGTTGTGTCACTAATTGAGTCTGTAATTTTTTACTACTACCGTGACTTTAGATTGTAGTTTTATCACAAAGTGTCAAAGGGAGAGCTTGTTAGGTTTTTGATGTAATTGGCAATATGTGAACAAAATGAACTTAAATTAATATGTTGTAAAAGTCAAGGAGTAAGTTGCAAATATTAGAAATGGAGTTGTATTAGGTCTAGGGTTCGAGAATGGAAAAGAAGGAAAAACATAGCGGCAATTTCGATAGACTTTTGCCACGACTTGGCTCGAGCGACCGAAATAGAAACATTGTTGCCCACCTGTCGCCTTGCCTTCGCTCGAGCGACAACCCGCTGCTCGACTGTTGCCCAGACTTTCGCTCGAACGACAGTGTCATCCGAAAAATTTAAATTCGTGTTTATAAGGCTTTTGTCCAGCCTATTCAACCCCAAAACCTAAGTTATAAATACCATCTAAACGTAAATTCCAAGGTTGATCATTGAGAAAATATATACTCTTCATAAAATTAGCTTTCAACCTTCATTCTTGATTTGTTCTCGACGGTGAAAAACATCAAATCCATAATCCAAATATCAAACTGCTACTTTCTACACATCTGTCAGTGTTATGAGGATCAAGGGAATGTGACTGAAGTTCCAGTTGTTGGAGAATGCGGAGTTTTTCGTTGATCCACAGGAGATAGACGAATTCATAAAATCGAGAGTTGCTGCAAGAGCACGCAATCCAAGAGTGCTTTGGAAGCTGCAGTTGGGAGTTGGTGTACAAGTACACAATCCAAGAGAGCTGTGGAAATTACAATCATGAGGTCAGAAAGTACCAGTGGTAGTTGTGTCTGGCGGACTGTAAGTTCATAATTCGTTTATAGTGGATTTCTGACTTACAAAGTGCCCAGAGTTTTTACCGAGTTGGGGTTTCTCCGTGATCAATCTGCTTGTTATTTATTGTTTACAATATAATTGCGATAATTTAACTTAGGATAATTGGAGTTATTGATTAACCATCTAGAGATAATTAACAATGATTTGTTGCTAGTTAATTATAAGTATTTATTTTGCATAATCACCTATTCATCCACCATCTAGGTGTAGTTTGGGTCAAACCTCGTTATTTCAGTTGACAATATGAATTAAATAATATATCCTCATTGTAATCATTTGATCATACGAGCCATAATAGCCAGTAATGTCTTTAGTCTCATGCATGTGGATATCAAAAGTTTGGCAAATATTCTCGCATTCCATCGAATGCAAACTTATCATCCTCAGACCGCGAATTGGATCATTACGGTTACACTAGAGATACTCGAGTCCCACAAGGATGGCTAACTCTAGCAATGAAGCTAGGTGAGGAACCATGGTATAACTAGGATATATAAATTTTTTATTATTGATAGTAGATCCGCTTACGATGGAAACCTAGGAAGACCTGCTCTGAAACAAATGAATGTAGTAATATCAATTTGCGAGTTGTGCGTAAAATTTTCAACTTGCCCTTGAGAAGCTTGTATAAAATGTGAATAGGGGTTGTGCAAGGATGCTACTTTAGTACTATAATAGAGGCAACCTTGCGATTTTCTTCAACTTCGTCTACTTCTTGTTGTGACCATTTTAAAGATAGTTCCAACATTTAGATTATGTCAACATAACCGATCTTTGACTAGACCCAACTTAGTCAATTTGAACACTAGTCCCACGTACCATCTATCATATATGATACGTCTGTAAATATGTGGGGTTTTTAAAATTGCTTCGCAAAGTAGATAAGGTTGTTGAGGACAAGCAAATTTTCAATTAGTTAAAGAGACAAATAAATCATCAATGGAGTGAGAAAAGATTGAGACTTGTGCATAAAAAAATATTTGTTTCGTGTAGAGAAAGTGAAAGGAATGAAAGGCGTCATTCGTCTCAGTTGTTGGATTCCTGATAAACTTCCAATTTCTTCTTCGACCTTCCCAATGCATTCTTTTGGCATATGTTTATTTTATATGTAGTCCATTTGTGGTTCATTTTGATTTGTATAAATTCTGTCGTGCTCCTTGTATATCCAGAATAAATATTATAAATTAAACAATAAGGAAATGATCTAGAATATATTTATAATTGAAAATCAATGAGGTCATTACTTTATGATCAAAGGGTAAATTCAATGGCAAAATTTTATTGGAGTTTTAAGTCCATAGAAGACGAGTGCTACAGACTGAAGTTCCATCAACAGAAATTTGGCCATCAACGACGAGAATTTCATCACTCAAGATTTGTAGTGTTAATATAATTAGAAATTACGAAGATCGTGCTAGATAATCTCAACCGACACTCCCAGTAAAAGCGTAAAGATCTGCATATTTTTTTCGTTTGTACGGATTGATGTTAATAATACTTTTTTTATTAAAACCATAGTGATTTGATTGAATGAGGAGAAGAAAAATATATTAAAATCTTTCTTAACGTATTATCTAATCCTATCTTATGTAGTAAAAATTGATATAAGAGTACAAAAAAAAACACCTTGTTATTTATTTTATCAGCACTGCACATAACTCCAAGTTCTTATTTGGATTTCATTAAAATTTTAATACATTTTTCTTTTTTTCTTTTTAACTACATATAATTCAATAAAATAGTATTACACATAAATCCAAAAAAATTTCTTACTTTTTAATCGAACATTCTCCAAAAAAATTAATATTTCAAAATATATTTTTCTAAAACCTCATTAATGGAGCCCAAATAAGGGCTAAATTTTGTTCCTTATTTTGTGTGCATGACTAGTAAGTCATGTTTGTACCAAGACTACTAGAAGTCCATTCTTTCTTAAAGTACTTATAGTTTCTCTTTGTTGTTCCTTAGCTTTCTTTCTCCATTATACTCTTCATTCTTCTATAAATATTATCTGTAGATTCCACTCCTTAAACATGTGCCTCACAACATGGATCCTAGTGCCTCAACCCTCATTCTTTGTTCTCCATTTGACGTCAAAAATGACAAAGAACATGGGCTACTAGTTTATGACACATCCCTTCTGAAAGAACAAACAAACTTGCCAACAAGATTCCTATGGCCTCATCAGGACTTAGTTTATACTCAAGATGAACTCAAAGAGCCACCCATAGACCTAAAGGGATTCTTGGATGGTGATGAACAAGCAACCATTCGTGCAGCTTCACAAATTAGGGCAGCATGTTTAAATCATGGATTCTTCCAAGTTATCAACCATGCTGTGGATATTAACGTGATTCAGGCTGCACATGATGAGATGGACGCCTTCTTCAAGCTTCCGATAATCCGCAAGGTACTGGCTAAACGAAAGCCAGGTAGTGTCTGGGGTTATTCGGTTGCTCATTCTGATCGATATTCGTCGAAATTGCCATGGAAGGAAACATTTTCATTTGGATATGATTATGTAAATGGCCCAGAAATTGATCTGGTTAACTATTTCAAATCTATTCTTGGGAAGGATTTTGAAGAGGCAGGGTAAGATTACTCAATATTAATGTTGTCTCTCATTTTAATAAATAATAGATATAGTGTCTGCTTTTATTTGTACATAAATTAACCTGAACATCATTTTAGGTCATGTTGGTAAGCAGGATTCAATAACAAGTCTACGTTCCCAAAACGACCGATTAAATGCACGTGTAGTACACTAGACTCAATATGATTTTATACTTGTAGAAAACTCATCAGTTGCTTTGTCAAATTCTGTGTGACTGGACATATCAAACATTTTATAATAGTGCTATATTACTTGTATAATACGATGAACAATGTACATATGATTAGCCAGGTGGTATGCAAAAAAATAGATGTCGTAACACTTGATATACGACGAATCAGTTGTATTTGTAGGAACAAATTGGTTTGTCTAACCCTTCATCTTGACAACTATCAATATAACACTGTGTACAAAGTAAGCAACTTTTAGTATAAATTTAAGTATACATAAATATATTTTTGCTTGAAATTATAGTCAATAAATTGCAGTACTTATGAACACTTGAATTTCTTAGGTATGTTTTTCACAAATATTGTGATGCGATGAAAAAATTGTCTCTGGCAATCTTGGGACTGCTGTCGATTAGCTTGGGACTCGACGGATCATACTACAGGAAATTTTTCGAAGATGGTTGTTCAATAATGAGGTGCAATAACTATCCACCATGCAACCAAGCTGGCCTAACCTTTGGCACTGGACCTCATTGTGATCCAAATTCCATAACAATACTCCATCAAGATCAAGTTGGAGGACTCGAAGTTTTTGCAAATAACAAATGGCAAGCTATCAGGCCACGCCCTGATGCCTTTGTTGTTAACATTGGAGATACATTCATGGTATGTTCTGATTTGTGTTTTAGCCTTTTTTATTTGTGAATTCATTGCACGTCTGACTTTAATATTTTTATGTTAGTTCATATTCGCTAATTTAATTAATTTACTTGTCGGTAAGTTTAAAGTTCTTGAGGTTACAACTTTTGATCTTTTCAAAATCACTTCAATCATGGCGAGGGATAGGAGTGGATTAACTAAGACGAAATGCGATATAAAAGGATTCGAAGAGGATCACTAGGTCTATTGCACACACATAAAGAAATATAGGCCCTTGTTTGATTTTTATTTTTTCATATCAATCGTCTTTAAACTCATTTACAACTATACATTCTTCTAATAAAATAATTATGAACCCTACTTTTTAACTACACACTCTAAAAAATCACCTTTCACCAAACTCCTTTCAAATAAATTAAAATCAAACAAGAGCTAAAAGTAAAGTGCTTGTAGTAGGGGACATAAAACATACATACCTCCATTGAATGAAAAATAGGAAAGAGAATGATCTTATACCATGTTTTGCTAAAAGTCTTATTCCTTTTTAAAAAATTAGGGTTTTCTATGAAATCTTCATCCCTAGTTTATTCAAATCAATATGAATATTTGTACCAGATTAGTGGTTTACTAGCGTATGTAAATTGGGTTATGCCACTTTACCATAAATTAGTTGACGGATGAAGTGACATAATGTTAGTAGACAATATGTTATTGGATGAAAAAGTTGACTATTTTTAAAATAGTTCAATTATAAAGTATCATGTGACATTATGTCAACCATTGTGTCAAGGATTATGTTACAATAGCATGATCCATATAAATCAAATAATTGCTCATTTTTACCACCTCTGGGATTTTTAGCATGCTTTGTTTGCCCGGATGGCTAGATATTTGGAATATCAGTTCATTAGGAAAAACAAAGATGGGACAGTTTTAGTCTACCAAACTAATTTGAATTTTGCTGAATGTACAGAATTTTGTTGCCAGAGGTCTTACAGAAGACTCACATGAATGTGGGTCCCACTTAATTTAAGTATTATTAAAAAAAGTGAACCCCACATGTTTCTCTCTTTCCTGTATTCTTTCGTTTCTTTATGGCAGGGAATGCTCAATTGATTTAGGCTAAGCATATTGTGATANTGAACCCCACATGTTTCTCTTTCTTGTATTCTTTCGTTTATGTATGGCAAGGAATGCTCAATTAATTTAGGCTAAGCATATTGTGATATATAGTCTAAAGGACCACTGATAATACGGAACCGCGCCCACCTTTTTGTTGTATTCTGTAGCCAATTTAACATATTGGCCACCCCTTTTCAGTACTGTATGAGTTATAAACTAGTACATAACCTTGGTAGTATCTGATGTAGGGTACGGCTACGAATGACTTATTTCTCTTGAAGAGGACAGAACATTAATAAAAAAATAAAAACTTACTTGTCTTCATATATACACAAAATGACACACAACAGTACAAACATCATAAAAATTGTCCAATTACACAAGAAATTTCACTTTAAACGACGAAAAGTTAAAAAGTAATTTTTTGTATTAAACCATGTGCTTAATTCCCATTTTCGGAAAAATGGCATTAAGCATTTATGGTGTCCCGGTTGTGCGTTAGCACACCTTTTTGTTTGTGTGTTAAAAAGCATTTGAAGGATAATTATACAAGCTTAACACATGCTTTTTTCTTAATAAAAAAATGATTAAGTTACTTTATCAGAAGGATTTAATAGAAATATCGACATAATTGTATGTGAAAGTAGATGATTGGATGAAAAATCAAATTGTATTTTACATTGTGCAATAATAGATTGACACGTGTCATTATATCAAACTTTATGTCAACATTAATGTTCACGTAGCATAATTAATGAAAAAATTGAGTTTTTCACTTAAAGTGTGTGTCGTTACATATAGTTCATTACTCATAGAATGACAGGATTAAAATCACGGTTATACTTCATTTTCTTTGTAGTAAGAATCTAAGGCGTGGAGACAGAGAATTACTATTGTTAAGATTTGGGTTTTCATTTTAAAATGTCAACCTTGTTAAGAGGATTAGCTCAAACCCTTATAAATTGGTCTATATTTTAATCTTTAATCGATGTGTGATTTTATCTCTTTAACACGTTCATGCAAGATGTTATATCATTATTAACAGATCAATCTTGAAATTTTTGTGTTTGTTTTTTTTAGTCTTATTCGAATCGAATTGCTCGTTGAAATTTAATGGGCTCTCATATCGTATTAAGACTTGATGTTTCATTTTAAAATGTCAACTTTATTAATAGGAGTAACTCAAACCCTTATAAATTGATTTATATTTTTATCTTTAATCGACGTGGAATTTTATCCCTCAACAACTTTAAATATATGCAATATTACATTACGCATTTCCTAACCATGTATACATATGACATGCAGGCATTATCTAATGGTAGATACAAGAGTTGCCTACATAGAGCAGTGGTGAACAAGGAGAAAGCAAGGAGATCGTTGGTGTTTTTCGTAAGCCCGAAAGAGGACAAGGTGGTGAGGCCACCGGAGGATCTTCGCGAGACAAGGAAGTACCCTGATTTCAAATGGTCGGACTTGCAAGAATTCACCCAAAACCACTACAGGGCAGATGCCACAACACTCCAAACCTTTATCGACAGGTTTCTATCCGAGAAAACGCACCCCGCAGGAAAATAAAACTCCCTTGGTTGTCTCTTGATCAACAATTTCAGCTCTCTCTCTCTCTCTCTCTCTCTCTCTCTCTCTCTCTCTCTATTAGTTTCCCTCACTAAAAGCTGTACTAGTATCATCTGTCTTTTGGATGTAGTGTGGTAAAATTCTCTGGTGCAAAATATGAGTTAGAATCTAATTGGAACTACTGCTAATATTTATCACTTTGCGCATTCTTTATTTTGTTTCTAATATTGAATACCACATGTGCCTAGATGGGTGGCTTGACACGTATTACCTGTGAACTTAATAAATTACAAGTACGCATACCCTTAACCAAATCCATTCCTTAATGTTATGAAACAACAAAAATATCTCTTGTTAGAAGAGCTATTAATATGCTCGAATCGTTGTTAACATTGTTGGAAATACAATTATACATTGTATGAATGCCACTTGATGAAACCAACCAAATTGTTGAAATTATATGGCAAATAATGAAATATTAGATCAAACAAGACAATAATAAAGACTAGAGATATGGTAGATGAATTAAAAGATCTTATTGACTCAAAAATAATGGAGAAGATAGAAAATTTTAATGGATCCTACAATTCTAGTAATCTATTTTCTCACATTTATAAAATTGTATAGAAGAGCCTAATA
Organism: Fraxinus angustifolia subsp. syriaca; assembly: GCA_903798275.1. NCBI lineage: Eukaryota > Viridiplantae > Streptophyta > Magnoliopsida > Lamiales > Oleaceae > Fraxinus > Fraxinus angustifolia. Next base: position 11,344 of record CAIGRE010095647.1, on the reverse strand, counting down.
TTTATAGGGATCATGTAATTGACGTCCAAATCCTAATGATAAAGTTTTTGAAGAAGTAGGATGCCAAAAAACCCGAATCTAAAACGAAAAATGAGAGAAAAATGTGAAAATTTGGAACGGCAAGGTGGTGCAGCGCCACCTCCAGGCGCCAGGCGTTCTGTAAAAAACAAATATATTTTTTTTTGTTCACAAATTGTTTTTTTTCATTCCAAATTCTTCTTCAAGTCCAATACCAATTTTGAACTCCCAATGGACTTCCAAAATAGAATTTCAACTACATAGGACTCTAATAGCATTTCATACTGAATTCTCCTTGACGTATACTTCAATTAGAATTCTTCAAAACTTCAAACAAGGAATTTAGGCAACACCCAAATTTTAACAATCTCTAACTTGACATGAATTCCACCAAAGAATGAACTTGCTTCATCAACAATAATAAAAAAATTAATTTTTCCAACAAAACACAATATTCCACCTCTTCCAATGAATCCAAACACTGCTCTACAGAATTATCTCAGATTCCCAAAACAACATAATGATTTTATAATTAACCAAACTGGGTTGTAACACCCCCCCAAAGTATACTCAAACATAAATGCTTTTAAAGAAAACCCCTTAATAGATTGTACACCTTCTACTATACATAAACATGCTTAACAAAATCAGCATCAACATACGATTTTCCACTGGGTCTATCCCTAACAATTGAATACAATGGCACCACAGGTGATGGTGACAAAGCGACATTATCCATATCTCCTGAACTCCACCGAGTTATATTATTCAAATCCAACCATTTACGAGCTCCTAAAGGTATTGTACCAAACTGAATGTCCCTCCACGGTACTAAATCTCTACTGATTGACTCTTCTAGATTCTGTAGACCCAGCAAGATGTATAATTGAGACATTTTCTATCCCTCAATTACAACATGAGTACCCTTACAAAACTTCAAAACTCTACCTCCACCAAAGAACTCGTAACCATTTGAATCAATGATATACAATAAGATGAAATTCTTCTTCAAATTCGGAACATATCGAACATGGCTAAGTGTTCTAATTGTTTCAATCAAAAGATTTAATCTGATCGTACCGAATTCCAACAACCCAACAAGGTGCATTATTTTCCATAACCACGACACCTTTGAAAATATTTTCATATGTAGTAAAAAGACATTATTGAGACACATATGAAACACACATGCTGAATCAAGAATCTAATCCTCCTCTAGTTTAGACTCGATGTCTGAAATAGCTAAGAGATTTTCCCCACTTACAATGTTCTTTGTGAGGTGTGCTTCACCTGAAGTCTCTAATTGCTTCCCATATAGACTTGCAGCCAACCTTTCTTTATTCTGCAATTTGTAGCAATCTTTCTTCACATGTCCCTTTTTCTTGCAATAGTTACAAATCAGATTACTGAACGTAGATTTCGATCTACCCCTTCTAGAACCACCATTAGCAACCAGGCCTTTTCCATCTCTGGCCTTAGAAACCAGATACTTTATCTTCTCTTTTGTATACAAAGCATCATACAGCTCCTCTATGGTGAGTGTAACACGACTATACAAAATCGTGTCTCTAAATGAAGAAAATTAAGCATGCAATAAACACAATAGAATCAAGACCAATCTTCTTCATCATAATGTACTTCCAAAGTTTCCAAATTAGCTATGATCTCTTTAAATATAGATAGGTGATCTTCCAATAATCCATCTTCTACAATTCGATGAGAGTATAAAAGCTGCTTGAGGTTCAACTTGCTTGTCAGACTTTTAGTCATATACAATTGTTAACTTCAACCATAAAGTAGCTGTTGAACCCTCCTTCAAAATGTCCTGAAGAATAATATTTGATATATAAAGATGAATGTGAGAAATTGTCTTCTTGTCCTTCCATAACTCCGCAGTCATAGTTACGGGCATCTCGTCAATTCCCAGCAACGTATCAATCTAATTATATTGTACGAGTACCGCACGCATTTTAACCTGCCATAGTAAAAATCTAGTACTCCAATCCAAAAGCAAAATTTCATACTTCATGGAAGACATCACAAACAAAAAATTTCGAACAAATCAAACCATACGCTGATGAGAATATAAAATGCTATATTTTTCATCCATTTATTTTATGCTTTTGTGATTAATTAATGTCTACATATACTCAATATTCTTATATTTTGATTTAGATTGCAATTGGATGAATATGGTAGAATTTAGAAGAAACAATTGAAAATTACTAAAATGGAAGAAATATAAAGTTCGAGGACTGAAATGTAAATACTCAAAAGTTTCGTTGAATCTGACGATGACAATTTCAGAGTTTTAGGCATCAATCGGATGAGGAAAGAAGCCATAGAGAGAAGTACTATCATATATCAACTTTCAGTAAAAAAAGTTATGCTTTGAATTTTTAGTCTCAGTTTGAGACCCATTTTTTGCATAGGAAACCTTCGAACTAGAAACATTGTATATCTAGATATTTTGTAGTCCTTTGAGTTAGCTTTTCAATGCATATTGAATCTCCTTAATCGGGTATCGGGAGAGAAATGTATGACCAAAATAATGAAAATCGTCGGAGAAGTAGATGAAGCTATGAGGTCGCATAACTTTAAAACAATGCGATCACATATGTTATTTTAGGGAATTTCAAGGCCAAGTTCAAATCAACTATGTGGTCGCATCCACTTCTATTATGTGGTTGCATAGAGCATTTTCGGTGCGCGAAATCTGGTTTCCGAATTTGATTCAAACACTTATGGAAATATATTTCAAAATGTTTTTTAAACCCTAAAACCGTCCAAAAAAAAATACAGACGCCCCCATTCCCCTTTTTCATCTTAGAATTCTTCATGAGTAGCTAAACTCTTATACTTGGTTGAAGGAAAGTGAATCCTCGGAAACAATCCAACTATAAGACTTAAATTATTTTCATTGTTTAATTCATGTTTTGAGTATTAAATGTTCTTCTCAACTTATTTTCATGATTGTTGAGTTTAATTCCTAGGAGGCCTACTAGTTAAGTATTTGTTGCAATCTATCGCTACGTTAAATATCAAATCCGTAATTATTTGATCTCTTTAATTTATGAAGCAATTGGGGTTTAATGATTTCCTGCATTAGAAATTATTAAATTTTGGTAAGAACATTTGACTAGATTAAATACAACAGGTTGTGATTGTGTTAATTAGTTTCATCAATTTCTCTAATTATTAAGGCAGTTACTAGATTAAATCCATAACATTTGTCTTAGGTTGTTTAGTAATTGGGATTAATTGGATCACTTGTTTTCTAATTAACTATAATTAAGGAGAAATATGAAAATAATTTCACTGGTGAATATTTAAATTGAGAATTAATATATATTTGCATCTATGATCAGTTGTGAAATTCCAATGGTGGATGAAGATTTAGACCAATGTTTGTTCTTTTGATTACTTTCATTATTTTAATTTGAGTTATTCATTAGTTGATTTATTAAAGTTGTTTACGTATAATCAAAACCCCCAATTATCGTTTACATAACATAAAACTTGATTATCACTCTTCGTAGGATCGACCATTGATTCAACCATTACATTTGTTTTTAGAAGTTAAAATTTTATTTTTGGGTGCCTGTAACAGCACACCACGCATTCTTCGGAATTGTTGAACAAGACGCTTTGATACCATTGTTATGAAACAACCAAAATATCTCCTGTTAAAAGAAATATTAATACATGGATCGCTGTTGGCAATGTTGCAAATACAAAAATTATGTATTGTTTAAATATCACTTGGTGAAACCAACCACCAGAATGAATTGTTGAAGTTATATGGCAAATAATAAAGTATTAGATCAAGTAAAAGAATAATAAAGACAAGAAATATGGCAGGGGAATTAAGAGATCTTATTGACTCAAAAATAATAGAGAAAAGAAAAAATTACAATGAATCATATAATTCTAGTAATATATTTTCTCACACTTCTAAAATTGTATATAAGAGCCTAATATTTATATGGATTATGTAGGGGACATCCAAACCCTAATGGTAGAGTTGATGATGAAGTATGATGCCAAAAAATTAGGCCAAAACGAAAAACGAGAGAAAAATGTGGAAAATCAAAATAAGCAAAGTGACGCCGCCATGCCCTACGTTGCAGCACCGAGAATTCTGTCGAAAAAAATATTTTATTTTTTCCAACTTGTTTTTTCCATCCCGAACTCTTCTTCAAATCCAATACCAATTTTCAACTCCCAATGAGCTTCCAAAATAGAATTTCAAGTTAACATAAAATTATAATAGTATTTCAAACTGAGTTCTCCTTGACGTACACTTCAATTAGAATTATTCAATACTTCAAATAAGAGATTCAGGTCACATCTAAATTCTAACACTTAATAGTATCTAACAACTTCTGTTGATGACATTGCCACCACTTCTGAAGCTGAGATTTCAAGCTAATGCAGCTATCATCAATGGTAAACACATAAGTAGATGTGGACTTTCTATTATATGCATCTTTTAAACATTTAAGTACTATACCTTTCTTCCTTTGTTTGAACTCCAATCCTAAGTTAAATAACAACTTCATGGCATTCTATTGTTTGTCTCGTAGATGTAGGACACTCGTTGCATGTGCATGATCAACTCTTGTACAAACCATTATGTACATGATTAATTCCATTACATTTGCATAACGTGTTTTTCCCCGTTCTATCCACTACTACTTTTATCTGGTAGATCGTTTAGAAGACAACTGAAAATAGTTTCTTAAATATAATGTTACTAAGCCCCTATTTGGTGACTTTAAAATTTAAAAAACGTAGTGTTGAATAGTATTTTTGGAGAATTTGTGGTTGAAATTAAGGAAAATTTTTGAATTTACGTGTAGAACATTTTATTGTGTGAATATATGGTTAAAAATGAGTTTGAAAAATAAATTAAAGTAAAAGAAATCAAACATGAGCTAATTCTTCTATCATTTAAAATTTTTCAAGTACTTTACTAAGAAAATATTTTCTAGATGTCTTATCTCTTGGAATATCCATGCCAAGAATTCTTGTACTCAGCTATGTCTTTTACTTCAGATTCAATATTCAATTGTGTTCTAATTATCTAATTTCGTGATCTGCCAATACTTAGAATATAAAAATAAAATTTCTTATAACTATACCTAGGGACTGTTTTAAGCCATACAGTGACTTCTTAATTAGACACGCTCATTATTTCATTCTTGTTTGTTCAAAACCCATAGGATGCAAAATAATACATCATCATAAGAAAAACTTACTGTTGTTGACTAGGAATAATTATAGAACTCTTAGCTTTATGAACATGGTCATAATCATCCATCTTTTAAGATCGGGTTTATGTGTACTATAATTTGTGTAGATTAAGATTAATGTGTAACATGTTTAAAAGTGTGGTGGAAAAAAATATTCATGGTGGCAGTATAATCATCCTCATTCTTAATATTAGATTGACAATTGTGAAAATTGACACAAAATTGAATTATAAATTTACCCCAATCATCTAATCGAATTTTCTCATTAGCAAAACTCATGTACTTGTAGTGTATTGAACATGACTATATGTTACAATTAATTTTATAGCATAATTGTGGGAAGAATTAAATTATATTTGATTGTCGTACGAATTACCTAAATCTTAAACAACACTGTTCATAAACTTAGAATTTTGGCAGAATAGTGATTATTCTGCAGGCTAGTTTCAGCGGACAATTAACAGGGAAGAAACAAGATAAAATACCAAGAAACAAGAAAAATCTTTATTAATCACCCAATAATGCAAAAAAAAACCCACAAGACGGGTTAAATAGTTAGAAAATCGTAATTATCAAAATTTTACCAAAAAAAATGAAAAGAAAAATCTCATTAATCATACCAAAAAAAATCCCAAAATCTAGCTCAAACCAGGTTCATAATCTATTCTAAAAAGGAAAACGGAATATTACCAAAAAAAATGGGGAAAAATAAATAAATTTGTGGATTCGGAAGGGAAAACAACGAATTTTGCCCTTGAAGTCAATGCAAACCAAGCGAAGCTTGTAACCACGACGTGTGTGCTGAAAAGAGCTTTCCAAATTGGAGTCATGAGCGCGATTCTGATAACCATAGCCAAAGTTATAGCCAAAATATCATAACGTGTCCAAAAATAGCCCCAATTAGGAAAGGTCGTCGATTACTTTTCATTCTTACGCTGATTCGCCAACTCATGGTATACCAACGCCATCAATGAGCTATCTGACAACTCGGCTTCGTTTAACTTGGATCCTCCTACATAAGTCGCCCTAGGTAGGAAAGAACTCACCTTCGAGTTGACATTAGTGCCATCAGAATCCCCAAAACAAAGACTTAGGTGCTTCACATTAAAAACATCTTAAGTCTTCAAATGGCTAGGAAGGCGCAGTCTGTAAGCATTATCGTTTATCTTCCGTAGGACCTCACAATGTCCAATCTTCTACTCCTTAAACTTATTAAACTCTCTAACAAGAAAACGATCACGAGTTAAGACTGCCCAAACAAAATCACCAACTTCAAAACGTACTGACGACACTGACTATCAGCCCGAACCTTGTACTTGGCATAACTCTCGTGAATGGCTAGCTTCACCTATTCATTAATACCACGAAGATGTTCTTCCATCTCATCTTCATTGGGACTCAAATGACCTACACATAGAATATAGGCTGAATCAACTACCCCGAATGGATTCCGACCGTAGACAATCTCAAATGTGCTCATTTCTTCATCATATTCTTCGACTTGTTATAGGCAAATATTCTTCGGTTTAGTCCCTGCCAGACTCTTCAAAAGATTTTCCAAGCTCTGGTTCACCACCTCGTTCTAACCATTTGTCTGAGGTGATATGCACTGCTAAAATTCAGCCGCATTCCCAGCTTCTCCCATAAACTCCTCCAGAAATAGCTCATGAATTTGGTGTCATAATACGAAGTAATTGATTGAGGAACACCATGTAAATGCATAATTTCTCTAAAATAAAGATGGGCGATTCAAGTAGCATCTATTGTTTTTCGGCAAGCTATAAAGTGGGTCATCTTGGAAAACATGTCAACTACAACGAAAATAGAATCCAAAGCTCGTCGGTTAAAGGGTAGTCCCAGTACAAAATTCATACTGACATCAAACCAATGAGCTTCAGGTACTGGTAAATGTGTGTAAGGTCAGCATTAGTAAGTACTCTATTGGACCCCTGACACACATAACAATGCTCTACATAATGAGCCATGTCACTACTCAAGTTGGGCCAATAATAGTTAGATGAGACCATAGACAATAGCTTATCTCTCCCAAAATGACCCATGTTATAAAGTTCGCTAATAATATGTTGCCTTAGTGAACAATTTGGAACGCACAACTGTAATCTACGAAACAATAGCTATTGCACGAAATGAAATCATGTTGTTGATTGTCAGTTATCTCCTGAATTATCTTCCCAAAGGAAGGGTCTGCAGCATACATATCAGGAAATGTCTCAAATTCTATGACGTTGGTGCTCATGGTGGTAAGGAGTGATGTGTGACGGCTCAATGCATCCGTGACACGATTCAAACTCCCATCTTGGTATCTTAGTGCAAATGTGAACTCCTGCAAATATTCCACCCACTTGGTATGTCGTCTACTCAACTTGTGTTGACCATTGATGTACTTCAGGGCCTCATGATCAGTGATAAAAATGGACTCTCTCTATATTAGGTAATGACGCCAATGCTTTAAGGATTGAACTATGGCATAGAACTCGAGATCATAGGTTGAATATTTCTTCTTTGATCCTGATAGCTTCTCATTGAAAAATGCTACTAGACACCCATTTTGACTCAAAACACCACCAATACCAACCCAGATGCATTACAGTTTACTTCAAACACTTTTTCAAAGTCAGGGAATGCCAAAACTGGAGCCTCTATCATCCTTTGTTTGACCATCTAAAAACTAGCCTCTACCTCTTCAAACAACTAGAAGTAATGTTCCATGAAGCATTCTATGATTGGGGCAATTAGAGTGCTGAAAGTTTTGATGAACCTACGATCGAAAGATGATAATCCGTGGAAACTTCTGACATCATGCAAGGTCTTTGGTTTAGGCCATTCCAAGATTGCATCTGTTTTTTGATTGATCTGCATGAACACCATCAGTATACACAACAAAACCAAGAAAAGTTACAAAAGTAGTGAAGAAAGAACACTTCTTCTGATTGATGAATAGGCACTATGTCCTCAGCATATCAAAAATAGCACGGAGGTGATCAAAGTGTGATGCCCACGTCGGACTGTAACTGAGGATGTCGTCAAAGTAGACTCTCATGAACTTCCTATGAAAGGTCGTAACACCTGATGCATAAATCTTATAAAGGAGCCGGGTGCATTGGATAGTCCAAAAGGCATGACCGTCCACTCATACAACCCATGTTGCGTCTTAAACGCTGTCTTCCACTCATTTCCATGCCTTATTCTAACTTGGTGATATCCACTCTTAAGGTCAATTTTTTAGAAGACCTTAGAATCGGACAATTGATCTAACATATCTTCTAAGCGGGAAATTGGAAACCTGTACTTTATTGTAATCCTTTTGATTGCTCTGCTATCAACACACATACGCCAAGAGCCATCCTTCTTCTGCACCAGTAGAGCAAGAACTGCACATGGACTCATACTCTCGAGGATGTAGCCCATCTCCAACAACTATACCACTTGTTGTTGTAATTCTTTAGCTTCATTAGGACTAAGGCGATACGCTGGTCGGTTAGGCAAACTCGAACTCAGAACAAGGTCGATATGATGTTGAATATCTCTCAAAGGTAGCAACCTCGGAGGGAGATCTTCTAGCATAAGGTCAAAGAACTCTGTTAGCATCTGTTGCACTTCTACCGATAAATCTAGATCCTCGTCTGTCGTACTATTCCCATGAGGTAGTAGAGCATAAACTACATCTTCACACTTAATCTTACCTAAAAACTTGGACATAGAAAGTAGGTTGGTATTAATGAATATTGGGGCAAGAGTGGTTTCTTCCCGATGAAGCGCTAACACAACCATCTTCCCTTTAATGCTAAAGGAATATGTATTTGTCCGCCCATCATGAATAACAATGCGATCATACTGCTAAGATCAGCATGACAACCGTCCATTGACACGAAATCACACCAAGCATTATCAAAATGTTTCATGTCGATCCAGAAAGATACTAGACGCCTCATTTCTACTGGTACATCACTGCCTTTTTTCAACCACGACAACTTTTGTGATTTGGGATGACAATGTATTTTCAACCGCAATTTCTTGACAGCCTCTTCAGACATTATATTACAACAAGTGTCGTTGTCAATGATCAATTTGTAGACCTTGTCGGCAACGGTGTATGTTGTGTGGAAAATGTTGGTTCTTAGCAAGTCATCCCCTGAGTCACCTTTGGGAGTCAACAAATTCTTGCGCACGACTAGAATCTCACGACCATCTCCATACGTCACATCTCTCTCTTCATTTTCGTCACATATGGGTTCTACATCCTCCTAAGTTTCATATACTACTTCTTCCTCAATCAGGAGATGTTTACCTATCCGACTAACTGGCTTCCTCCAATCAGTTTTACTATGTCCCTGTTCATTGCATCTGAAACACCTAATACCCGAGCTAGAACTATCATGTGGTGGCTGTTGAGCACGACGGGTTGCTTGAGGGAAAATTGGCTGACCACCTTTACTTTAGATCACTTCCCTTCTGTTCTGCTACTTTTCCACAGACCTGATATACTTCGAAAATGGTCTACATCAAGTGAAGAATGAGGATATCATGTAGGAACTTTCGTAAACACCCTAAATACCATGCCACCATCTGCTTTTCCATCTCAGATAAATCATTCTGGACTATCAATTAATAGCACTCCTCTGTATAATCGTCAACTGATCTCTCGTACATTATCTCAGAGAATGAAGCCGTTGAAACAAGGTTTGGGTGTAGGTAAAAGGAATTAAGTGACCTTTCGTCTTCTTCTAATTAGTGATTTTGGCCTTACCTTGCCTATTTTATGAACACCTCTACTGCTCCCACCGTGCAGATGCTCGACCCTTGAGTTTTATAGCGACCAACCTTAATTTGAAACAATCTAGGACTTTCTTATATTCAAAAATATGTTCTACTTCATTCAACCAATCAACAAATCCTTCAACCTTCAACTTACCAGGAAAGTCGAGCAGATCCACCTGAAAACTGAAGTCTACAAGACGATCTTCCCAACCACGGTGCTCCTAGACTCGAGCATGGTTGTGATATGGGCTTTCAAAACTGGTATTGGAATCGTGACCCTCCAATTCGCGATCATCAAAATCCTGCGCCGCTAGACGTTGAGTTAGCTCCGCAACTTGTCTCCGATGATCCTCAATCGTCGTATCCTAAACGTTATGATCATGATGTGGGACTTCCTCATTCGGAATTTGCCCGTGACAAACACGACCATGACCACCAACCATGATAGGACTGGTGAAATCTCACTCCAAGAAGATTCTAACACTCTAATACCAACTGACGTCGGGCATAATAGTGATTATTTTCCAGACTGATTTTAGCAGACAATTAATAGGTAAGAAACAAAAAAATGCCAAGAAACAAGAAAAATCTTATTAATCATCCAATAATGTGAAAATAACCCATATGTCGGGTTAAATAGCTAGAAAATCGTAATAATCGAAATTTTACCAAAAATAGCAAAATCTCAATAATCATACAAAAAGAAAATAAGAAATAAAAGAGATAATATTCCAAAATTTTATTTTAAATCGGGTTCATAATCTATTCTAAAAAGGCAAACAGAATATTGCCAACAAAGAAAAAAATAACTAAAATTGTAGATTCGGAATGGGAAACAGCGAATTTTGCCCTCGAAACCGATGCACAACAAGAGAAGTTTGTGAACATGATGTGTGCGTCAAAAAGAGCTTTCCGAATTAGGGTAATGAGTGCGATTCTGATGACCATAGGCCATAGCCAAAGTTATGGCCAAAATATGAAAACGTGTCCAAAAAGGCCACAATTAAGAAATGTCATTGATTACTTGTCATTTTTACGCTGATCCGCCAACTCATGGTCCTTCAGCACCATCAATAAGCTATCTGACAACTCGATTTCGTCTGATTCGGATCCTCCTACATCAATTTTCTTTAAAAAAACAACGAGCAATAGCAATTTGTATGATCAAATACCTCAGCTTGTTTGGAATACGATAGTGACCGAAGTAATGGACATTTATTCACATCGAGCAGCTATAACCTAAATAGAGATAGCAAAACAAGGACTTAAACATTAAGAGAGAGAGAGAGAGA